>JARPRH010000013.1:2375-13088 GCA_031763665.1 Calameuta haemorrhoidalis | reverse complement strand
TCGGCATCCACCTCCGAAACCTGCAAAAGCAATGAGAATCGGACACTCTGGAAAGTGCTCCGCTGGATCTGGTAAATGTCTTATCATAAGCTTATCGCGAAGTTGACACTTTGAAATACCATTTACTACAATGTTTTAGGACACTTACCTCCCACGGTCGAATTGAATACCTTGGCGATGAGACGAGGCGAACCTACTGTTTATGCGTTCAGACACGCTCCGCCGGCACCACCTCAACAATTTGTTGCGCACGGATTCGGCAACTTTCCACGAATGTTTAATCCTCGTTATCCAACTTACAATCGAGGCTTTCATACTGAACCGCAGGGATTGTATCACGTTACGCTAAAGGTTTGTATTTATGGGTCATAATTTTTTTCGATTCTACGTCAAAAATTATGAGAGACATATTTTTTTTTGGTTTTTTGAAATCTCGGGGCTTTTAAAATCTCTCAATTTTGAAACGGCTATTACTACGAATCTTTTGGTCGTATCGAAATCCCGATATAAAAATGACACATAATCAAAAAGTAGACAGAAAAATCTAACTTTTATGTACAGTCGGGATTTCGATACGATCAACAGATTCGTAGTAATAAACGTTTCAAAATTGAGATTTCAAAAAAATCATATTTTCGAAAAGAAAGTCTGAAAAACAAAGACAAAAAATGCGTGTCTGATATTTTTTGACGTAGAATCGAAAAAAAAATTACCCGACTGAAATCTGAGTGTAAAAACGGCACGGAATGACCCTTATATGCAACTATTTATAAGATATTGTTAAATGTTGCGTGACTTATTTTTCCACATAACCATTTTGTATTTTGATTTTTTAAGGTGGGTGAACGAGAATTTGTCGGCAGAGGCATGACGGGTCAAGCCGCTCGTCACGACGCAGCGAGTCGTGCCTTAGAACAACTTCGACAATTACCTTTACCCGACGAAGTGGCAAATACATGCGCAACGAATGAAAATAGAACTTTGGGTGGAATAGATGATCCAAACGCTGAATTAAAAAGTCCCGTGTCACTGGTCCACGAAACAGCATTAAAACACGGGTTGCCCGTTTATTTTGAAATGGTATCTGAAAGCGGAAAACCTCATATCCGAACGTTCATGACAAAGTGTACTGTTGGAGATAAGGTCACCTTAGGAGAAGGAGCATCGAAGAAGGTAACTCCTCTACTTTTTTACGTGCCTTTCAGCAGAATGGTGAAATTTGACAGTCAGTTTTTAAATAAAACGCCAAATGTTTTCTTGCTAGGTCTCAAAGAAAAGAGCAGCAGAGTTAATGTTAGAAGAGCTTAAACGGCTTCCACCTCTTCCAGTAACAATTCAGAACCAATCCCTCCAACGTTTAAGACGCCGACCACCAGCAACTAAGAAGAAGTCACGTAATTTGATTAAAGTCTATCAAGAGCCTCGCACGGAGTCTGAAGCTGCGACGGAGGTCAATCCCATATCACGACTAGTGCAAATTCAACAAGCCAAGCGGGAGAAAGAACCTGTGTACAATCTTATCGAAGAGAAAGGCGCTCCGAGACGTAGAGAATTTGTTATGGAGGTGACTATGGGGCCACACTCTGCGCAAGGTATTGGGCCTAATAAGAAGTTGGCCAAAAGAGCAGCAGCCGAAGCACTCTTGACCCAATTAGGATACAGCAAACCGCAACCTCAGCCTACAAAACCATCGATTAAAACCGGAGAAACTGAAAATACTGAAGGCAAACCCAGAAAAGTTACCTTCCTGGAAGAAGAACAAGTTAATGAAAACCAGAATCATCCTGTTGGAGGTGAGCTTCTTCGAACTAATAGTTGGTAGTTTGCATATGTTTCCACTCACAACAGAAATTTGCTTAATTTAATATCTATACATTTAAATATAGCGTTAAAAAGTGTTCTTTGATCGCGAAATCAGTCTCAATTGAAAAGACATAGTTCATCCAGAATTGGCTGATCAAAGTGAAGCTGATGTCGCGGTCTGATCATATGCACGTAGTAAATTCGTATATGTTATTCATTATTTGATGTGTAACGTATAAAAGGTACAACAGGACGCCAGTTAGTTCCTGGGCTTCTATTGGTTGACGCAGGGCAAGAATCAAAAATGGGAAGTGGCCCAAGCGTGCAGATCGTGGCCGAGGAACTACGTGGACAGCAACAGCAGCAAAGTCCGTCTGGAGTATCTCCCAGAGATCAACTTAAGTATTTAGCTCAGCTGTTAAACTTCCATGTAGAATTCAGCGATTTTCCTAAGGTATTTTACTTGTTCTAATTAAATATATATCTTAGTGCGAATTAAACCTAACGCAATTTTGTACTATTTATGATTCTAGGGTATGTACAAGGAATACTTGTCGCTTGTTTCATTAAATACTGATCCACCGCAAGTTTGTCACGGACACGGTCCAACGAAGAACGCTAGTCGCGATCAAGCCGCGCTTACAGCTCTACGTACTCTCAGTAAACTTGGACTAGATAGCGTGACAAATTCGCAAAATAAGAAAGACAAGGGTACTTCAGGTGATGGAATCCACGTGAACAATCAAGTCAAAAATAACATTCTGAATGGAGCAACTGACAAGTAACATCTTTACAATTTAATGATTAGTACGTGGGAACTGATTTGAGTCAAGTTAAACTTCACATGTATCTTCGAATAGTCGTTTAAGCACCAATCCTTGATCAAGTCCATGTTTGTTACGAGTTTTCTTGTAATGGCTGGATAAGTATATTAAAGGGTGATATCTATAGCGGAATGAGACGATAGCGAATCAAATATTGCCCAGAATCTCCTTCGGTATTCGAGGGTAGCATAAGTTTCGATATATTCTAATCATTAAAGGGTGATAACGGTAGATGAATGAGACGATAGCGAAACAAATATTGCCCAGAATCTCCTTCGGTATTCGAGGGTAGCATAAGTCTCAATGTATTCTGATCAGGACAATTTTATCAAAGCATTGATTCTCACGGTTAAATTATTATTTTTTTAAATAATAGCAGTGTTTGGTGCTTGATCGATATTACTGTTCCAGCGGTGACGTTATGTTGTAATAATTCTGTCATCGGTGGAATCGTATACAGTATATATGTTAAGTATGATCTAATTTTTTTTATAAGAGATGGTCATTTTCCACTAAAATTGGTTAATGATCATAGCGAAAACATAAGGTTTTGAATTTTTAAAATCTGAGATAAAATGCGGCCATCTCTCAATATCGCAGCCGACGTAACGTTTTGGTCGGTTTTTTTTCATTGTCATGAATGTAATTATATCTAATTACCTTACAACATCTCGTTATTGAAATAATGATAATCGGACAGCCTTTCAATTTGCTTGTGTTACGTGTTGAGGCTTGTAACTTTATTTTCTGTTATAAAAGAACTCTTGCTTTTCAGTATAACTTGTATCATTACGTCCAAATAATTCGAAATGTAGGAACGAAAATTAAATTTCTTGTTGTTGTTGAAAGAACGTTGCGAAGTATTATCCAGATTGTCGAAAGGAAAACGACAAGGCAGTAAAATTCTAAGTTTGACGAAAAAAAATGTGACGACCACGAAAAATTTATGATACGTCGTTGTAGATCGATTCTGAGGAAAGAACGTAGGTAATTTGATGTATACTCTCTCCACGCCCCAATTTGCTTTTTACGTGGGGCCTGAAAGCATTCTGGGGTTATATTCATGTTAATGTCTTTTAAGGTGATAAGTGATAAGAGAAAATTGAAGTTTCCATAAATGATTTACCAAGTATTTAAACATTCTGTGGTATTAATGGAAATTTCAATAGACTTAAAATGATAATATCTCAAAACTTGTCCCGTTGTGTTATGATTATTACAAAATTAAAACTGAATTTTGTTGAAAAACAATCTTGAAATAACGTCCCAAGTTTTGACCTGTTATCAGAAAATAAAAAAAAACGTTAAAAATAAAAAACGATAAAAGCGTATAATTAACGTATGTAGGTGATCTGGATGTCGATACGAACTTTATGCAAATGAAAAACTTATTTAGTTTGCACTGTTAGATCTTTTTCTTAATTCATCTATTATTTCGAATTTCATAAAGTTGCGTTTCGACGATCCTCGTAAGCTCTATCTTATATTAATTATTCGAAGTACATAATCTTGAAATATTAAAATTTACAAACAACAAACTGTCGTTAATTTTTAATAATTGTTATATTCCTTTTTTTTTCGTCCATCGTGTGAAATATCAATGATAAAAACGTTGAACGGTACTTTGATTATATTTATATATACTTTTACGTTATCTTCTAGGTCCTACGAATTTTTGTATAATATCATTGTCTGAAATTGTTCATGGACTAGTGGAGAAAAGCGACTGTTCATTTTCCCAAGTATCGCTTCTTAGTTTTAGAAGGGCCGCCATCTGAATGGGACTTACAGCTGTAAGATTTAGAAATAGCTTCCAGTATACATATATTAATTTTTAAAGTGAAAGAAATACTATGAAATCTTATTGATCATGCTCCACTTGATACCCTACTATTCTGTAATCACGTGATGTATAACACAAGTTAGATTTACTCTATAAACTAATAAGAGATTAATAATTAATACGGAAGGTGTCGGATAGTTGAGGTAAGCTATGTCTGGAAAACAGTTATGATGTGATCTTTAAAAAACGTTGACTTTTAAAAACGTTTTTAATTCGTACACTCTTCTACGCTAACTAAAGGCATATAACGGCATGGCAGATTTTAACTCGTGAAGAAAAATTTGATTGTGGTACAAAGCTTTTTGGTAAAATTATACACGTTACTATTAAAAATAATGTTATACGTTTAGTACTAATCGCCAGTGATACACCGTATTTTTGTTCTATTGGACATTTAAAAGATCTTTTTTTTTAATAAAGAACGATTGAATTACATTGAAAATCTGTATCGCATAAATTTGTAGCTAATTCACATCGGGTATTTTTAATTTTTAATCATCTTAAAGAATGAATTTGTATGCGAATATATTAAATCGATTTATCATTACATATTTATCGAACACAATATACATGATAATTGGTTTCGCACCTACGAATAAAGTGTGTCGCAATGAAAACTGTCATAGACTGTAAAAACATGTATTTTGCGGAACTACAGGGACTTCTTGCATTCAAGAACGTGCTATATATAAGTATGTGATCGCATTTCTAATCTGAAGTTGGCAAGAAGAAATCATAAAAAACGGCTTACCGACCGGAAGTTTCTCGGTTTGTATTTGGAATCAATAAACGATCATAAACATGTTTCAAAAAATAAACTTCATCTTATATGTTCCCTAGATTTTATGCGTACATAAAATGATATCAGCATCTTGTTTAATCTGTATGCTTATACGAAATAAGGATTTATTTATTATTATTTATAAATTTATCAAAACGATTTAACTATACGTTGAAATGTTGTTAATCCATATAGCGTAACTATACATGTAGATTAACAAGGGCCCGGACATCGATCATAAATATTGTTTTCACAATATGGAGGCAAGTTTACTCTCCCGTCTAACGTAATGCATAATATTATCATATCACAAGTGCGACTGACAACGATTTTATCGGCACTCAACAGTAAATCGATATGCTGATGTAAGTTTATTTTACTAGCACATTTGAACTTAAATGACGTTGATAGTAGCTTGCTGAAATCATCTCAACACTGGTTATCACATAGCAACAAAAAACTGTAGTATCCCATTTAAAAAAGCAAAAATGACCTTGAAAACTCCTTTACGTTCTCATCCTCGCAAAAAATATCGCATTATGTCCCCCTCCATGTAGTACAAATTTTGTATGAAACGTTTTTTGAAATTATTACAAATAACAGAAATACTCTAGGCGGGCAAAGTTATTGGTCCACCCTGTATGTATACCAGTTTATAAAGAAAACAGAGCTAATCGGGGCTTCACAATAGAGATCGTTACAGCATCCCCATACTAGAGATGAAATCTGCAACGGGTATCCAGTCTGCACAGGCCAGTACCTGTTTTGGACGTCTGGGATGGGATTCCTGTTCCCCATTGAAGGTAGAGGTAGTAATATTAAATATTGATTTTCAAAAACTTTTTATATATTATTTTGAAGCAATCTTTTACAAAGTCGCATTATCAACATTAATACATAACATTTCATCTTTAATATAACAGAGAAACGTAATTTCATAACAAAGTTTTAAGTTTGAAAAATAGGAAAATCCTTATTATAGATATTAATCTATCGGTATATTTTATGTTGATTCGCGCAATATTATTCTCAATAAAAAGAATACTTCGCGTGTAGAATTCATGCGTGTAATTGTGGAACGTTTTTCCGGTAACCGAAGAACATAATTATAACAAGTCTATATTTCTATAAAATATTTTTAAAAAAACGAGTTTTTTTTATATAGAAAAACTTGAGTTAGAAACTATAATTTTTTTATCAAAACTAACGTTACAACTATTTATGTATTTGTTCTCATTATAGGCTTCCTATTCATAACGCAAACGTAAGACTGTACGAGACTGTACTAGATTTTGCGCCTAGAAACACATGTATAGCACTGTCCCTTATCAAAAGTTTTTTTATAAAAAATGTACATGTAATGTAATTTTTTTCTTCCGTAAATAACCTACTTATTGTTAATATTGCCAAATGATATAAAAAGTGTTCAAAATGGTGTCCTTCAACATCAATGGATTTTCGAACTCTTTGGAGCTAGAAAAAAGCCTTAGTTGATTTTTTTCATCTCTTGTTGAAAATACTGGTCCTATTAAAAAATGTTTCAGACAAAAGTTGATACGTTTTTCGTATAGCTTAACAATCTGCAATAGAAAATATAGGTTCCCACTTAAAAATATCAAGTTGACCTTCGAAAGACCTTCAAAACGTTCGAACATTTGAACATTCACGTTTGAAATACAAAAATTGTCCCTTACAGTTGTACTCATATTACAACTTTTATAGTGTATAAGTAAAAATAAAGCTTTTTATCAATAACATTACACAAAGATATTTAGTATCATTATAGAAAGTGACTATAAATTATTTTCTAACTATTCCGTATCTCATAATATTCATCAACACAATATTGGAGACTGCTATTTACTCTTGTCTTCATTCTCGTAAAGGAATTAATATACTTGCTCAGGTGAACTGCAATCTGTAGCAATATATGTTATCATTATCAAAATAGTAAAGCGAATGAATTAAATTTTATTTTAGTAATAACAACAAGGTTTCTGTTACTGCAATCATAGCATTTTTCTCAGCTTCTTTTTTGGTGGTACTATAACCAACTTCCATAATTTGTGGAATGAAACTTAATTGAATGCCAACCATATAAAAATTTTCTTTTTTCAATTTATAACCGATTTCCTTAATTCTACACTTCAAAATATCAGCACTTAGTTTTAGACATTCTCGCAGTTCATCGTAAGTTAGGTTATTGCTTTTTTGTCGATTTAACAAATATGATAAAGTTTCAACAAGATTTAAGTGTCCAAGCTTGAAACACCAATGATACATCGAAATGGGAATATCATGATTCTTGCAACTGACGATGCCTGGTTTTTTTGTTAAATCTGCGTATCGAGCCTTTGCTAAATCCGTTTGTTCTTTTCTCGACTCCTTTAAATTTGTTACTGATAAATTCAGGAATTCTATACCTTTGCTTAAATCGTCTACGTCTTTATCATTCACACGTATACTTATTAATTCCATTCCTGGGAGATTTACGCTATCTTTTAAACGCTTTAACATTTTTTGAGCCACGTCCTGTTTTGCTTGCTTTTTACTTCTTGCGCAGGCTTCTTCTTGAAACATCTGTATTGTACATGTAATTGTAAACATCGGAGCATGCGAGGGACCACTGATGTTAGTAATTTCATAATGTGGTTCATTCAATCTATTCTGTGCACATAACTCCTGTAATCAGAAATAATATTATTTTTAGTATATTTTATCCTTGTAAAATACAAAAGTGTAAAACAGCACCACTCAGAAGTTAGTTTTAACACGGGAATAATCAAACAGGCTTCCTACTTTAAGATTCCCAACAAGATTAAATATGGTGTAAGCTTTAAAAAATGATTAGCAATCGATTTGGAAATTAAAAAGAAATATTTTCCTATCTTGACCAAACTCCAGCAAAGAATTAGGAATAGATTCGTAAACAAACAAGTAACCAAAATTTAAATTTAGTGTAACTCAAAATCAGTGAAGGTGCAAACGGAAGTAACAAGGATAAAACGTCTTAGCAAATGATTGGTAAGCGATATGAAAAAGAAAATTTTGGAAAATACAAACTTTACACTGGTTATATTTTTACATAATAATGTCAAATAATTTATTGTACGCCGTTTTTTTACCCACTTAAAGAAGTTTAGCACCCACTTAATCTTTATTTTAAAGAGAAACACAAGAGTTTTCTAGATGTTTTTACAGGGATGTATAAAAAATGCATATAAACTATTTCGAGAACAAACGGAAAATATGAGGAACGCGAATTGAAATGGAAATAGATATTAACCATAAAAATGCGTAAAATATTTTAGGGAAATCTATGAGATGTCTACACATATATAGGACGTCTGAAAACCATGCTTAGGATGTTTGTGCCGTGTAAGACGTTGTACAAAAGTACCTTAGTTTTACATATACATATACTCTTTTGAAGTATAAAGTATCTGCAAATATTATATATATATATAAAAATATCTGCAAATATATAAATCTATCTCATTTATATTCGGAACTTGATTCTTCTGTAAAAGAGACGCTTCTCTTAGAGTGAAACAAAAAAGCGTGCTTATGGAACCATCTTCAACCAAACAGAATAACACTTTCAAAAAACAAATGAATCACATCACCCTGTAGACACATGATCTTCGATAGATGAAATCCGCGGTGCTATATAAAATGCAATAGTAACAACAAATTGTTCGCAAAAATTCCAATTGAAATTAAATTAAAAGTAAAAATTTTAATATAAGACTGTATGAATAGTCTTTTTCTATACAATTTTATCGTAAAACAAACATAGGTGAAAGTATAAATAAAAAAAATGAAAACAGGAAAACAGCTCTTTTTAAATCTGAGGATCAACCTAATCTCTCTTAATAGAACTCATGTTTTATCTTATTAATACTATATAACAAAAGTTAAATCCAATACCTTGTAATGATGTGCCTTTTATAAAAGCTATGTATAAACAAAATCACAGCTTAAAGAGTAAACTAAGATAAAGAAATACAATTTGCAATTTATCCCATTAAAGGCGAAACTGGGACATAACGTTTTTCTTCTAATGTGAGTTCTTAAATTTTTCGTGATTCACAAAAATCATATTAAATCATAGCAGGTTTATTGTTCACTAATTTTAATTATGTGATTCGTTAATGATATATTTGCAATTTGAAGATAAATAGAGTTTTGATATTGAGTGACACAGAAGAAGAATCAGGCCTTAATGCTTTTTTCTTTTTAATTCTACCATAATACCAAAATCAGACATTACATGTAAAAAACAAATTAATTATAAACAGTATCTCCATTACTGTCATAAATATAATTAATACAATTTTGCATATATATATATATTTACAGCAGAAGTAAAAATATTTACAAATATAGTTTTAAATTATTAAATTATTAAAATATTGTAGTTCTGTACAGTATCAAAAACTCTATTAGAAGGAAATACATAACACCGCTTCTGTGACTGCCTTTAGGCAGAATAACAGTTTTGGGTTAAAAGTACATTGGAAATCCATTTTCTACCTCTATAATGATTGTATTAGATATAAATATAAATCACATGTCTTGCTATCTTCTATTGCTATAAAAGTTTATATTAATCTATTTAAAATTAGATTGCATTATATACAAACTATGTACTTGAATATTTTTATGTGACATACCTGAAGTTTCCCAACGGAATTAGAAGCTGAATTTACTGAAGTCATCTCATTTATTGTAATATTAACACTATTTATTGCATTAGGTGGTATCATGGATTCCTTTTTTTTAATAACCACCTCTTTGAATAATAAATTTAACATTTCCTGCGCAGCTTTGTGCTTAGCTTCTTTTTTTGACGAAGCAGTAGCTTCTACACTTTTGCCATCACATTCAACTTTTATAGTAAATGAAGATAGGTGAGTCCCACCACCATCATGGATTAATGTATAATTAGGTAATTGTTTCATCCTTTTCATCATAAGTTCCTGGAGCATCGAAATAGGGGACTTACTTTCTCCCTATAAATGAAAATGTAATGATTAACTGCTATATTTCTATAAGTTTATATACAACTGAAATGTAAATGTCTCTGATGCAATTCGTAAAAATTAATTATTATGAGTAGTAACCATTTACCTGTAAAACTTCTACAACAGCATTATACATGATGTTAATTTTTAATAAACCAGATTACTTTCTAAAAAAAAAGTAGAAAAAATAAATATTTATTTATATTAAACAAGGATCTAATATTTCGGAATTACAGATCTTGATCTTGTTGGATTTATGTGATCATGAATAGCGTATAAACGAGAATATAAGAGAAACATATTTAAAAATTGCAACTGCAACTGAATTATAAAATTGCCCACCTTAAGTACTATTCAGCACAGACCACTTATTGGAGACACGGCACTCCCGTGCTTTAGACTGTTAGCACGAGCAGCAACGCCATCTGATCGGGA
>JARPRH010000012.1:525501-545965 GCA_031763665.1 Calameuta haemorrhoidalis | reverse complement strand
GGAATTCCTTTGGTTTTGCTCGCTAAAAGCGCAGCCATCTCTTGTGTGAGAAAACATTGCGAGAAGCAAGGCTCGTTTAAGCCTTTCCGCGGATTTTTAAGGAATTATCGCAAATCTGCCAGACGAAGATAAACGGTAACGTAATAAATACTAAATACCAAATGCTTTTGTATTCTTTTAGGATTTCTTTTTCTTCGTTCTTTTATCTTTGTTCTACCTATGCCGGTGCTCCCACTCTTGGCCAATAGAAGCAATGGGACTGAATCATCGTGCACGACTGATTCACATAAAATAAATATTTATCATTCGTGAATCACGATATCGCCTATACATACATTCATATATAATATGTATATGTTCAATGAAATGTTAAATCCTTTTGATATGTCGAATGGTAAAAAGAAATGGAAAAAAAAGATGAGTTCGGGTCACAAGGCACAAAAGTATGTCCGACAAAAGAGATTCTCGTATTAAAATTTCATTTGGTATACAGAGTGCGTAGAACTGTGTAAATAACTACAATCGTCAACTTGACTCTTTTGTATTCTATCGTATGATAATGGGAATTCGGTATTCCTAGAAAGATATTTCGAAATATCACGAAAATTCAGAGACCGCCAAGGAATCAAAAGCAGCAAAGAATTTAAAAGCCCGAGGTATCCATAGGAAGAGTAAATCGCGGTACGTTGGATATTTTGACGTGGGTATAGCCAGTCGCCGGAAGTAGCACTACGTGATTTGTGTTGACGAGACATCGCCCGGAAGTTGGCCAGGAAATCGAAAGCCGTCATTGCTCGTCCCTGTTTCGATTTCGCGAAAGTAGGTTTCGGGGAAAATCTCAAAGTCATTGCCGTATACGTAAAATAAAAATAAAATATTTGACTTAAAAAGAAATTAGAACTCGTACAGTGATTATTTCTGGATGATTTCATTATATGGATCTAGCCACGAGACTCGGGGTTAATAGCACCGCGAAAATACTTGGCAAGTATGTGGCCTGCCAAATACTCGACCAAAATAGATTGCTTAGAATAGTCAAAATGCTCCAAGGGATTCGGAGGTAGGTGGTACGGGACATAGGGGCCAGATCATAGAGAGCTCTGAGTTTAGAATTGCTCATCTAATTCGAGAATAGCATTCAATACCTTATATTCAAAATATCCTTAGAAAGTGGGTATCCATTTGGAAAATTTACGGATTTACCCAGACGTCTCCTCGCCAAGAATTATTGGGGTGGTTAATAGCAAGTACCCGATAGTTAACAAGTGAAAAGGTTTCTATTAGCAGTTACAAACAGACCGAACGGACGTGGTCGTTAGCTAGAAATAGAAATAGAACGCTCGTCTTTCTCACGTTCCTTAGATGAATCACGACGGGGCAAACCTTGCTTATTTGCTTACCTACCTGTACCTAACCTAACACTTTGCTAGTAACTACTTCTATTACGCGTTCGCGCACTTGTCTTCTTCTTCTTCTTCGTCCTCTTCTTTTGCTAGCATCCTAAGTGAATCTTTGGCTCGCGAGTCGGTTGAATCACCCTGCTAAATGCAGTTGCGTAATTTTAGTAGCCAGTACCTATTCACAACTAGCAGCTAGACTCATACTCAACCGGCAGCCGCGACATTTTTCTTTCCATTTCTTAATCTTAAAGTTACTAGAATTCTAGGGAGTTTCTATATATATTATATCACTCACTTTTCATATATTCACGTGTAAAGCTAGTACAAAGTCAACACAATGAAGTTGGCTCTAGTCGATGCTGTGCGAAGGTGCGAAAGAAGTCGTCGACTTGTTGCCAAAATGTTCCGTCATCGTGATTCCCGTTGTACCAGACACGCTATAGATAGTCGAGCTTCCTCGATATATCGGCGTCCTTAATACCGAAGAACGAGAAGAGAATAAGAATAGAAGGAGAGGGTGTAGATTTAACAGACGAAGAAAAAGAAGAATGGGACAAGAGAAGGCAAGACTCCTCTCAAACGTGCTTGATGATTCAGACGTAAGATATTCCCGGAGAGCCGTGGCGCCAGATATCCGACTCGGCGCACTTCCTTTGCGAGGCGTGCGGAATTAATAGGTAAATCTTGTTAAATAAAATGAAAATTGAAGACATTCAATAATTATAATGAACAATAAGATATATAATAAAATCATTTTTAAAAAATCAATACGCAATATAGCAATCGTTTTTTTTTCCTTACTGATATTTTTCTTTACCTGTAATAATATTTAAATATAATTAATTAATAATTTTAATCATTGATCTACAAATTTATCAACTTGTAAATTTATTCTGTCCTACTGGATGCTATGGGCTACTGGTAACAGCTGTTGGAGGCATGAAATATTTTTTTATCATAACACTAATAAGGAATGTCTGGTGAATGTTTCTCAAGAGCTTCTCTAATCTTTAGGAATGCTCCTTCTCCTGGTTCACCTATTAGACTCCACCTACTAGACCTACGCCACACGTTTTTCTCTCTGGCTCTTATTATAGTTTCATTTTCCTTCCTTCCTCTTTTATTTTCTTATTTTTAGATATTACCGTAGGTCCTGGGAGCCTTGCGCTACGCTCTTAGCTTAAGTGGAGATATATTCTGGCTTGTGTAATCTTTGGATAACTTCTATCCATGCACTGTTACACTGCTTTTGGCCGACACGTGGTTGGGATCCGACTCCAGGGATCAGAAGTTGTTTTCATTGTTAATCTAACCACCAGTCTCAGGATCAAATTCTTATTTTAGATCTGAACCTCCATACGGTATACTGGACAGAAAAGAAAAATATCCTTTCAAACACTCCTCCTAGGCTGTACTATTTTCCCATGTAAAAACAAGGGATAGTGAAACAGAAAATGAAAAATTGATTTTCCTTTAAAACGCAATATCAAAATCCCATCTAGTTGGACATCCAAAATTATGTCAGAGATATAAAAAAGTTTTCTTTTCTACATTAAATATACTTATGACAGTCTAGGGATATTTTGGTTTCTGGTAATTCTAGGGGAATTCTGCACGACAAGACTTCTCAAAGGATCCAACCCCTCTGCGATGTATACCCACACCAGGCCAATGGACTACAAGGATTCTCATCAGCACTCCTTTCGGTTCCATCAAAAGAATTTATCATCCAGACACATTTTACGGTATAAGCTCATATACTTTTGCAGATACTATTGAACATTGAAATTATAAGCAACCAGATTATCCTTTTCTATATTTATATTTGAACGGTAACTAAAAGCAAAGCCTCCATTAGTAAAATCCTTATGTTTATCTTGTCAAGAATTTCTCCCACCAAATATTTGACAACCCCTGTGCATAAACCGCGCGTACGTACTTACGTGTCTATAACGAGTGATAAAAACTAGGGGAAGTCTTTGATACAAAAACTACAAGGATAAATGCATTTCCCATAGCTTTGACACGAACCAACTGGCTGTACCATAGTAGACCGTTTCGCGGAAGAATGACAAAGGGATGCAAGTTTAACCAGAAGCAGACGCCCTAGAGAATTTTTCTTTATTCTTTTTTTACTTTTTTCCTTCATATAGGGTGTCCCATTTGAAACAGTACGGTTGAATATTTGTTTAAGGAAAAGCGAGATAGCAAAACGTGTCAGACGAAAGTTGTAGGGTACGAACGAAGGGGGAAAGTCAATGCAAATAGAATTTATGCTCCTACTATTTATGCTTCTATGTTGCAAGCATAAAGCCAGTTTTTTTAAATGGCAACAACATTTTTGAACCCCCACATGCTGTGCGTCTCATCGAGACGAATTCAACCATACCCTATTTTATGATTTTTTAAATCAGAGCTGCGATTGCAAACATTTCACCTGTGGTTCTTCGGTTCTTATTGGAAACTTTTGACGTCGGCTGGAGCTGTGTCTTGCTGAATATGGTGGCAATATCGAACATCTCCTGTAATAAGTGTGTCCTGCAACTACATAATCTCACACGTGCAACATGTGAAATAGAATATTAAGGAAAGCTTTAAGAAGCATAACCACATTTTGTTCCATTTCCGTGTGATATTTCATAAAAAATCGATGAAAAATAGTAGGAGCATAAATTCTATTTGCACTGACTCTCCCCCTTTGTACCCTACAACTTTCGTCTGACACATTTTGCTATTTCGCTCTTCCTTAAACAGATATTCAACCGTACTGTTTCAAATGGGACACCCTATATATAAGGCCTGTATTTTCACCGCCTTCTGCCTGCTACTGATTATGCCATTCGAGTAATTCGAAGAATCAAGAATACAATAACAACGTTTACCGTCTTGTCAAGAAAAAAATGATCACATACATTTCACTCATAAATAAGATTTCTCCTTTTGCTTTGATCAGTATGTAGCTTGGACACTTTGATTACAACATGGAAGATTAGAAGCTGACGGAGCTATCCCTACGTAAACAAGGGTCTCTCCCCACAATGAATGGCCTCGTGCCAGGAAGTGCAATTTTGAGTTTGACTGACGTTCAGGATCACTAATGCTGTCAGCGTTGAAACACGAGGACTCTTTGAGGACGAGGACACGATGCTCGATCAATCATTTTGAAATAGTAGTCGCTAACGAATGGATCCTTTCAATGTCCTTTTAACGTAAAGTACTGTTTTTTGTCTTTAAGCTACCTTTGACGTAAAAAAGAGGAAATTCAAGGAAAATGAGACTATTTCCTAGAGTCCATTAACATCGCCGTATTACGTCCGGGTAGTTATAGGTATATGGATGTCGATCGATCTGGGGATTCACCCTCGATTTTCATTCATATGGGTAAAATCCCCTTGTATATCCCATGAGAATGAACTGCTGTGGTGGACGTTAATGACGACAGCCATCATGAATTTATCGTGGTACCTCGTCGGTCGTTGGAGTGGCTTTTTGGATAAGGATGATTCGTACCCTCTGAAAATGATGCAGGCGTAGTTATTTAATTTTATTCATGGATGTAATAACAGTTTAATACCTGTTTACTCACTTGAATTATTGGAGGGTCCTTTTAATCAGCGGCCATTCATGGGTCCTCTAAGGATCCACGTGAGTCCCATAAATTGGGACTATCAATTTTGTTATTTTTAGAATGAGGACATTGGGGACTTTTACATTCTTAAAGATTTCTTTTTTATACCTTCCGTCCTGTAGTTCTATTCTTTTCTAGTGCTATCTTTTCATTCTTTTGTCTTTTGCACTGACACCAGAAGAAATCTGCTAGATGACTTCCTCCTGTTTTCCATCCACAAATTGCGCTAGGAAGAAAAGCAATGTTTTCTTTTTTCATTTTTAATACTCCCAAGACTTCAGTACTGCTAAAAATATTTAAAGACTCAGTTATTTTTCTTGCTGATAAATTCTTTTTATTCCTGTCATTAATTGATATACAGTGTATCCACTTTTGTAATATCGTATTTTGTAACTGGTAAACAGAGGCGAGAAGAAAGCGCTGAAGGAAAGAGTCAATAAAATATTAGAATGATTTACATGAAAAAGCATCTTGAAGATTCTGGTTCATCGGCATGAGATATGCGAGCGAACACGAAGAAGGAAGAAGAGGCGGAAGAGAGGAAGAGTACGAATAATAAGAAGAAAAATTCTTTTGCGAAGAAACTGGTTCCCTAAAAATACCCAAGCTGGAACGTATAGCCGTGGTCACAATTACATTAGACTTTGAGATTTTCACCGTGTCCGAACAAAAAAAACCATGAAGACTAGTTTGTTTGTGGCGGATCCTGGCGTGTTTTGAAATTTAAATCGGCGGCGTGTGCGCCACACGACAACGCGATCTCGAGACGGTTGAAAACGGTTTAAAGCGGTTAGAGCAACAGAGCCAATCGTCTCCATAGAAACACTAAGCAGCGCCTGCGAATTCCAAGGATAAGCGAGAACGCGAATCCTTTGCCGTACATTGAACCATCCCTCTCTTGTACATATATATATATATATATATATATATACACCTTCCTCAATGTCACCCTTACAAAATATTAGACTACAAAAGAGATTGCCAAGAGTGAAAAAAAAATGGAAAAAAAGCCCCAGAAAATTCAAGAAGAAAGCCTACAGACAATTTCCTCTCGTTCAAGTGCATTAAAGGTCGAAAATAAAACTTAAAATGCACCAGGAATGCGAAGGCCAGGACTCGCAGGACGCACCAGACAGAATGCATACAGCGATTCCACAATGAATGGCTTACTCGAGTACTGAAGATCACTCGACACTGAATATTTTTTGTTTGCTTGTTTCTTAAATAATTCACCAGTCCCGTAGTAACAATAAAGATCGCCAGATGAGATAATCCTGTGAATTAAAAAAGATTATTCAAACAGAAGTAAGTATCGAACGATATTCATCGCGGACCGAATACAGGTGATATATGAAGTAAATCTACATACATATATACACAGTTCAAGTAAAATATATATATATATAGACAGTTCATCAGTCTGTCCGTCGATCCTTCCTCTCGTACGTTCTCTCAGCATCCACAGCATCCCGTCATCTTGACTTCCCGTGGCAGTGCTCGGCCTCGGCCGTCCTTGCCCCCTGACGTAGGCAACATGCAAGCGTAACTCGCTACTAACAGCATTGAAAACATTGTATGCAGTGGATTAGAAAGGCCCGGGCTTAGCATTGTGCGTAGGAGGAAAAGTTACTGAGATTCTCCCACCTTTTTTGCAGAATCAGAAGTTATCATTGGGCATAGGTAACTTTAACTTACGGTGGTGCAATCACAGTGGCACCACTGAGATATACTCACAGTAGAAAACATACGGTTTTAATTGCACAGATGCAATTAAGCGCAGCATCCTTATGCCACACTATGTAAACTTATCGTATGGGTTATAGACAGGGTTAGAAATTACGGTTCCATTTTGTACTCCGTGCTACAGTACTTCCATTGGTATCAGGAGAAGGTTGAAAAGTCGTGGTGCTTTTTACTATCTATAGATCTATACATCTTTAAAGAGACTAGAAAGCACTGGCATTCAGCATCCATTAATCTGAACAGGATATCGGATAACGCTGGTATAGTTCACTACAGTGTGGTAGGTATGTACCTGGGGAATCCACGTATAGGAGGAGAGAAAAGCGAGTTCAAAAGTTCTGGTGGCTTCTTCCTGGTGACAGCAGATTCATCACTCGGCACCCAGGTAAGGATACCGTGACCCCGGACCATTTCTTTTTAATCTTCTCCTCCAGCCGTGGTAACCTAGTCAAGATTGTCATCAATGGGCCAGCCAAAGCATTCTAATAAGTTGGCAACAAGAGTTTTGCTTAAACGTCGGAGATCGGTTGCCTTGAATATTGTCGCCATGCTTGAGTTTACAGGGGAAAAATGGATGCCCAGGGTGTAAAAGGATGTCAAGCTGGCGCGTGATGTCTGACTAATTAAAATTGACAGTTATCTCGTTCGAATGGGTGGGCTGTCGTTTACGGAAGATTTAGATAAATCGTTCTCTGCTTCTACCTTAGAACGATGCAGCTTCTCTTCTTATACTTTGCTTTTTTTACTCTCATTATTCTTCTTCTTCACGTCCATAACTGTTCGTTAACGTTTCTTCTTGGAGTTACCGCTGCTCGCTGAGACGTGTCCTTGCTTATCTGTGCTCGATATTCTCGATACTCCTGGCACTACTGATAGATATCGGATAACTGACACGATCGTCACGGAACGTTGATTTTTCAATGATATATTTGCTAAGCGATAAGAAATCTTTAATACATTTGCTGTACGATCAACTTTGGTTAACGTCACTTTTCGGTATTTGAGGTTAGAATTATTTTTGACAGACAATAACGTTCGTATCAATACAACCTTTTTTATTCTTGCACCTCGTCAAGTTGCAGTAACCAACAGGCAGACTCTTCCATTCCAGGGTCATTGTATCAAGATAATCGTTATCCTTATCAAGATTAACCGATTTCCCGAGATAGCCGTTGTACCACCTTATTGGGAATTCCCAAGCGTAGTCTCTCGCGATACCGATAAATTATTCCTGCATTCCATTATTCATGCTACTGCCATAAGCCCGTACCTAGCCATAAACATGCAGAATCCATAGCTAGGAATAATATCACACGAAAATAAATATCAGATCTCATAAACTGTCTAAGTATCTTAAGAAAGACAATAATCCACTCGAAAAAAACCGTACTGATAAATAAACCATTAATTTATTTAACCTAATAGTATGATTCTCTTTTGAAAAATCAGAAAATGTATCTCCATTTCCTCTAAATCGTACTATAGGTAACAATGCTTTTTGAACGCATCCCTATGCGAATTCCTAATGTCTGTTGAATAGTAGGCAAAGAAGGGGAAAGACGTTCGGGAATTTCCGTAAAGGCTCGGTCATACTCGTGATTGTCACCGGTACTAGTAACGAAGAGAGGGAGTAATTCCCAACTCACTTCTTCTTGGTTCTCCTGCAGAAGAGTGGGGAGAGTCCATGGAAGTCGGTACACCGTGCAATCGTTAGTCTACTGTCGGAGTGAATGGTCGCACCTCGCACGTGCAATCCGCGTGCAATTCCCGTCGCATCCTCGTTGCAATTGCAGATTGCAAGTCGAGTCGAGTGACCGAGGAATCGTTAAATACATTGATTGAAATGCATCGTGGCGTAGAAAAGTATTCGGGAAGTGACGTGGTGCTTTATTCGTAACAAATATATATTTTTCGAGAAATTTATTAAGAAATAGAGATAGAAACGAGTAAACGTATTAAAAGAGAGAAAAACAGAAACTAACCTACGAAAATTGTGGTAAACGCGCTGGTTTCGGGCCTTAAAAGCCGTCGTCTTTTTTTAAAACTTTATTTTACGGTGTTTCTTTCTTCTGAGTCTTGACTGTTACGAAATTTATTCATACGTAACGTTATCATTGAATGTGTGTCTTGCGGATTATTGGGATTATTCTTTCTCTGATTATCCTGGCTGATAGTCATGACTGCCGACGGCTTTTTCGAGATTACCAGCATCCCGGGGCATCTTGCTCCCACGCCACAACGACTCGAGAGATTACTCTCGAAGCAGAGCCTTGAGGAGCTCTACGAGGTCGAGGAACAGCCATTTGCACGGTAAACATTGAGTTTATATATACATCGATATACAATTCTGTGTTTCGTATAGGATTAAGCGAATAACTTTCGACAGTTCGGAATAATCGTATTGAGGCCGACCTCGTGTTTTCTCGGAGAAATTCGTCGACTTTATTGAATGCAAATGAGACGCGTACGAAAATACGAAAGATTTCTCAAGGAACAAGGTCGAGTTGTGCATATCGATAAACCGATAGAATCATCCTGGGTCAACAGTCATCAGTATGGAATGTGTGACGTTGGTATTAACTGTGATTCCGCTATGTCGTAATATTTTGTACCGTCCATCCAATAACGTGCACATAAAATATCAAAGTCAAAAAGCATTTGTATCCCTGGATCCAGTAATACGTTAAAAACGTAATTGGCGGATATTCGATGCCGATAGATTCTGAAGTCGCAGTGAATGGGTCTTTGACAGTGATTTGAAGTAGAGAAAAAAAAAACCGTTAGATAAAAAAATGTTGCTCCCGAACGTATATATAATTGAACAAAGGTTATACCACTGCAACGTTAATTATTTTTCGTTCTCTCTTTCCTCGTAACAGTCCTTATGCATCTTTCTGTACAATAACCCAGGATTGAACTTTCTAAAAATTCATAATTTATCCCGGACTCGATCACCAGTATTACCAGCACAAACGGCGGCGGCACGAGGGTGAAAGGAATCCATGCATTCCTGCATCCTTTCTTTCGCTCCTGCGAACGCTCATTGGTCGGGAAAAAGGACCAGCCGATTCCGGCCGAGAGAGACTAGAACCGAACAAAGAAAGGCTTCTCCGTCGTCGCAGACCTCTGCTCTCTCTCTCTCTCTCTCTCCTTCTCGCTCGTGGCCTTTCGCGGTAGCCATTTTACGGGCGATTTCCTCAACAGAATTCGTAAGACTCCGAACTTCGGACTTGAAATCGTCACGATCAGCCGCATTCATCCTCGATTTGCTCGACTGCCATTATCGTATCAGATATAACATCGACGTGCAATGTAGGTTAGGAAAGTTTTCATGAAAAACTTATATTCTAATTAGTCCATTGGAAAAGCAAGGATTCGCAATATAATTTTCTACGTTGATCAAAGGAACATTTTTCTTAAGGATCTTGAAGCCACTCGAGATTCGATCCGTACGATTCTACTGGTTGGGATCTATTGATCAGGATGTAATTAAGACAATGCCGCTAGCTAGATCGTAGATCATTCGATCTATACCATTGATCTATCTATCGAGCATACAACCAGTCGTGATCAGGTCGATTACTTATGCTCTTTTATTCTATACCGATATTATCCTTCTTCTCTCTCTCTCTGACACACGCAGCAACCTCTGCCTACCCACGGTAGAGGCGCACTAGGAATTGACTCTGCTCGGCGACAAACTCTGGTTTACGGCAGACGGAGAAGGATAAAGTGAAAAGAGAGTGAAAAAGCGAATGGTTTAGCGTGGGTTGAAAATAGCCCGTGGCCGGACGGGGTATTCCGAGAGCGTCTGGTATGCACTTGCCAGTTGATATTTATATCACTCATAGGTGGGAAAATCTACGGAATTCATTACTCAACTTGTAATCCAGGATTTAGGAAGTTATTCGTAAAATTCAAATAAAATTATTGCCGTATATAAAGTCACTCTGGTATTTCTACAAGCAACAATGTCACGATGCTTATGGATACGTTTAATAAGTAAATTGCGGAATTCATAAATACGTATATTATAACCTATGAAATTTATCACTTTAATTAACAGCGCCATTTTATCGCCCACGCACGCAACTCCCTACTGCCTTTTAGGAAATGAACTCGTTTCACTCCTTTGATTTATTTCTTCCTTCTCCGATGGACGTCCGGGTCCCGTCTACGTACTACACCAATTACCAACGTCACTCCACGACTGCACGTATTGCATCACAATGAAACTTTTGATTCTTGGCGCGGAGTTACAAAATCTAATTGTTAATCTAATTGTAACGTACTTACGTACCACGGTGTTTATTGAAAATTAGTACAGTGTCCAGGAGTTACGTGGCGTCTACGTAAATCGTTTCACGGTAGGAATTTTAATGGCTCCCCTTCTCTCTATGTACACGTTACGTACCTGTAGTTTCAGCTTTTCCTTCCGTTTTGTTAGGATCCTTCGTTCCCGACGGGACACACATCCTGTAGGACGCAGCTGCTTCCAAATGCGAACAGATGTTCCGCAATCCGTCAGACCCAGTTACCTTCTGTGCAACAGATAAAATGGTGGAACTTGTAGGAACGACGAGGAACCGTTCTTAGTGGTTCGTGACGATGCTTTTTTACGTATCAACGAGTCTGTTTCCTTTTATATTTTTTTTTCCAGTCCGGGATTCAGTTTTATGGGTATCAATGATGGCTAATTATCATGTGATCGAGATTGTTCGGACTCGAGTTAATTCTTGAGGGATGGGCACGAAGAGGGGTACGAAGGAGAAGAAGGGGGGCAGGGAGGTGCCGGGAGAAGAGCAACTCGATCATTTACGATCTAGATGATCTATGGGTCACGGTCGTACGGCTCGACGTAGAAGCCAGAGCCCGCCTTTCGCATAGATCGTTCCGTGACAATTCCGCACGACTTTAACTTCCACTTCAAAAGTCTTACGAAAGTCTTGAATTTCGTGGGAATAGAATTGCAGCTACTTCCACGGCTCCGCGATTCCGTGTAATTTCAGAATTCGTTCGTCGCGTCTCTTATCAGATATTTTATTCGATGATGATAGTTGCGCAAAATCCTTGACGAGTATGCGCAATGATTAAAAATGTGACTGTTAAAAGAAAAAATTATCATTTTACTATTCTGACAAAAACATGTTTGTAATATTTTTTTTAATGGTCCACAGTCATTTATCATATTCGTCTAGCTACGACCTTGAGGATCTCATCTGCCCGCTTGACATTGTCATATAGACTGTCAAAGCCGTAAAATGTCCTGAGACGATGTCAAAATAAAAAGAAAATCTTTTGTTGGTGTATTTTTTGAAAAGATTCACCTCTGGTCAAGCACGCGAGAGATTCTCTCTTTATCTTGCTGACGTCTACGCAGCATCCGTTCCACTACGGGCAGGAGCTTTGAGTGCGCCCATTCATAAATTCGTGAAGGGTTATACACACTCTCTCCTTCTCTCTCTTGTACTTCATGCTCGAGACACTTTTCTATCTCTCTTATCATTAATCATTGAACTTACCGAAGGAGTTCATTAAGCTTTTTTTAAGTGTCTTCTAGGAAGTAGAAGTACCGTTGCGCTACAGTAATAATGATTGATAAGTATAACTATCGTGCATAATGAATTGTGTATGTATAGATTTTTTTGAAATCTTTTTTAACGTATATAATCGACACAGCGTACAGCAGTATTTCGCATGGCAATCCCTTTTAGATTTCCGTTGGGTTAACCGTAAATTGTCAGTGGACGCTGGCTAATAACCATAATGAGGACGGCAGTCGGGTGAAGGTCGGACAAGTCGAGCATCTGGCCGTTGGCGAACGATCCAGCGGGATTTTGCTTCTTCAACGTTTCTTTGCCCTGCGAAACAGCCGGGGGCTACTACTCGAATAGGCCTAAAGGAGGTGGCGCAATCCGTCGGCAAGTTATCGACCCAACGACGGTTGCTCTAGTTTGTTTTGGCTGCGTTTAAATCGGACGAGTCGAACTCAGGCGAAAGACTTGGGGTATTGGCGGGCGAGGGATACATACAGTTAGAGAGATACATTTGTGGAGCTAAGCGCGTTGAGTTTTCGTCGGTGGAACTCCTAGGGGAATTTTATGGAGAATTATTACTAGATTGTAACTATACTCGGATTACGCAATGCGCTAGAAGAGGCATCGAACGAAAGTGGACGTATGGTCGATTGTTTGGATTCTTCTTTTTTTCTTCTTCTCACTTCAAAGAGAATCAATCTGTTTTCAGCGCTTCACTCGATTACTCTTAGGTCGCCGCCATTGGTATTTTCTGGTAGCTTTCAGGTCGGCTAGGTGTGCAGCTGGGCTCTGAAACTCGAGGCGGTGAGATATCGCGTGGCCAAATAAAAAAAGTGACTTACGTTACAGCTGCCTACAGCGGGCACGATGAGACGTGTATACGACGTGGGGCAACCTCTGGGCTAAGAAAAAGGCACCCACGCCACTCAGGAATCCCAAGGGCGACTTTACGTTATGGAAAGACAGTCGTCGACAATCGATACGGCCCTCGATAGCCGCGTTAACGCGTTCTAGATTCGATCTTAAATAAATATGAGTAAGACGGATCCACGTCTCTTGCTTAGTTACACATTTCTAATGAATTTTTTTCTTTGGGGGGGGGGGGGGGGAGATTTTACTTATTTTTCATCCATCATATATTTTCTTTGCTATTCTTGGAGTCAACATTTGCATTTTATTATCCTGCGTGTCTTTCGTTGATATTTTTTAACCTTGCCCGAGCTTCCTCCAACGATTTCTTAAGTTGCGAAATATCGATTTTGCTTTATTTTCACTAACTTGATTTTCTATTTTTTTTCCTGTTCGATTAGGAATTTTAGTAATTCAACGTTATCGAACAGGTTACGATTGTCGCTGATCGGCCGATCGAGATATCCCGTTTGAGCAGGGACACCCACTCCTCTAACGGGTTCCTTTCTAAAGTAAAGCAGGATCTTGATTCTTGTTTGTCGACGGCCGCACACTGAACAAACAGTTCAGGATCCAGAAGGATTTTCATACTTTTTCAGTATTTTAACCTTTTTATTTTTCCACACTTTTTTTAGATCAGAGGTATATCTTCCAATCAAGGATGTTTTGTGGTTCTCACCTGAAAACCGTGGGAAAAAGAAATTACGCCTAGTCCCGATATCGTGCTCTTATTATTATTCGCGCAAAAAAATTCTTTTTTCTTTTCCATCACATCTCAACGGCCGATATACACCTTTGCAATCGACCAACAAAACGATCTATGTAATCGTAACAGACTGCAACCATGCACCGTGTGTCAGTGCACAAGGTGCAGTTTGTCAGCCGTGGTATTTTTACTGCCCTGCAAAACTTGGACGGTCCTGTGATCGCTGCTTGCAAGAAAATTGCGTACGGTCACTTTCTTACCTGAAGTTTACCGCACTCGAGTTTCACTTGGCGAGCGTGGCCGTTTAATGCATCGGTTAGCGGAAACTTCAGAGCGGATAATTTTTAAATTGGAAAGAGGAAAAAAAGTACCTGTAAGCAATATATGCAATAGTACAATCGGAACTTGTTCAATTCGATCTGAAATCCTCGATTAAATAATAAAAATTCAGTTCCCTTGCGAAATTATGCATTTCTTAGCTCGATCGCCGTTTTCTTTTTTTAACCTGCATTGGTGTCTGCGTTTCTGCAACCTTCGAGCAAACACAAGATTTCTCGAGTTCAGCTGGGCGTGTCTTTCTGGCTTGGCTGTCTGCTTGACTGCCGTGTGGCCCCTGCTGGCTTTACTCGCCGTTCACCGCGGCGAGACTTCAATTTCAAAACAATGTCTGCCCTACCTTATTCGTAAGGTCGACCAGCTGCCTTCGATCGAGTCGACTGTATCCGTCGTAACGGACGATCCCGAAATTCTCGATCGCTCGTAACCTGCTAACTTCGGGCCGCTCGAAGGACCCAGGGACTCCGGCGACTCTCTGCCTTTGGAAATCGAAACCAATTACTTCGGCTTGGCTGTAAGTAAGCCATCCGATCGGTCGAGGAGAGTTTATTATTATGGTGTACGTACGTACTTGTTGCCTTGGGGTTTACAGTGCACGTGGAGGGATGGCGGCGGCGCTCTGGGATATAGAGAAAAGTGACAGTTGGCCGATCATAAGGATTTTCACGAATCGTTATTCATTAATCTTGGGTCGTTTTTTGAAAAAAAATTCTACGTCGTCTCATCATTATTATTACTGTACTAAGGAAGACTTCTTCGTGACGTCATAGACGGAAGATTTCAAGGTCAGAGGTTAAAAAGTTTTTTAAGGTCACCAGTGATTCTAGCGACAGCCATTTTTTTACTTTTCTCTTTAAGCGGACATCGGCTTCGCTACGTTTATTCTGTATGCCTAAGCCAAAGGACCATAAGAACCATAGCATATATTTCTCACGGCGAAAATCTTTACCGCGCCCGGCTTCTACGGCAACCGTAATGGCGCACTTTTACGTTCACGTTCACGTTCTCCTTTACGACTTCAAGATGTGTCCTCGTTCTTTCTCGGCCTCTTGGGAGACCGGCGCCTCTTAATACGCGTCCGCATGTACGCGACCATTTCTGCTTCCAGACTTGCGTAACGAGCCTGCCTACTTTTTCTCTTACTCTTTCTATATACCGTACCCCTACCAGCTTCCTCTCCTCCCTTCTCCTCCTTCGCATTTTCTTCTTGCTCGTCCGCGTCTCTTCGCGTCTTCGGCCTTCTTCGACGAGAATCCTCGGTCGTATATTGACTTTTTTTTTCTTTAGAATTATTAAACGAACAAACGGCGATACAGTCGAGAGTCGGCCATTGGGAACTCCTATCCGTCCCTTTGCCTTTTTCAGAATTCGCAAAGATAACGTATAATGATACTGGGGGGTACCGTTATGAACTCCATTATTGGTACTAGTAATGTCCGTGTGTGTGTGTGTGTGTGTGCGTGTGTTGAAGTATTATTTCTCTGCAAAGAGAAGGAGACGCACGTGGAATATTTTCACGTGGGATGGTCAGTCGTGGATGACCTGGATGCAGTGAAACCGACGCGACGTATGGGACGCGTCTACCTCGAGGCATTCGATTCCACGCTTCTTGGCTAATTGTCAATCCGTGCAATTATACGCCATCAGAGCAATTTTTTTTTAAATACCCGGTTAAATTCCTGTGAATCGTATCGTGTAGACATGCTGACATCGGAAAAATTGGCAATTTGACTTTTCTATTTGTTATTCACTTTCGCAATTGATTGTCATTATTTTTTTTCTTTTTGTTTCAGGTGAGTCCATTAGCCATCTTTGATTCTGGGTGACACAGTGCTCGGCTGTCTTCACGTGTATTTTTTCCCCTGATCTTCGCTCTCGACACAGGAAAGAAATAATGGATTTTTACCCGTAACGTCCTGAAATCGATACGTCGGTGCCTGCGACTTAAACAATTTACATTAAGCAACGGTATTTAACGTCGAGAAACTAAGTATAAGTTAGTGGGCGATTCGTCGTTGCGTTAGTACTAGTTATTGCCGCAAGGGGCGCTGTCACGCATACCGATGGTCGGTACTAGACGCCATGACGGTTTTTTGGCCCTTCTTAAGGCATCGAGAAGAAAAAAATGTATATAAAATATGGCGGATTATCGTTCATTGTGTAGCCACGACGTGGGACGTAGGTATTTTAAGTATATGTATTAGTCTGATATATTAAATTAAAGCTCAGTCGTACGCGAACGCTCTACATCACGTGGTATATAATCAGTGGATCAAGCAGTCGTGCCACCGAGTTATAATATTGCCTTAACACAGTTTTCTCCTTGGGGTAGGCCTGATAGGCACCTAAGGTTCCTCCGAGGCTCTTGGACTATGGCTGACTGGTTGGCACGAGGCCGCAGACGTGGCGCCGATCTAATGTGCCGTTCCGCTCTGCCTGAAACTCACTCGTGCCGGCTAATCGTCCGTCCTTCCTAAGAGGTTGCGTATCTGGGAGAAAACAAAGGGTGCAGCCTGTCATACGTCTCATCATACGTCTGGTGGAGAGTGGGGGTGTACATGAAATTTTTTTTTTCAATTGGAGGATACATTTATCGATATGTATAATATTGTTGGTGTTGGTAGGTTTGTGGGGAGAAAAAAATTTTTATATAGGCGTGTATATGTATATAGTTCGACTGGATTCCTGATTGGCTATTTACTAGCTGGAAAACCATTAACGATATTCTCCATAAACGCTTGTAGGGAATTTTGCGCGGTTATCAGGCTTTACAACTTTTCTCATGAGCTCCAGAAACCTAGATTCTACTGAGCACGGCGCTTGGATCGTAGGTATGCACGTAGCCGGTTAAAAAGTGAAGACAAACCAGTCGCGGTTTGTCCTCGCATCGGGCAGATCGGCAGATCTCGCGGTTTAATGCAAAATCGTTATACCATGTGGACATCTTTGGGCTTAATTGGATCGACGAGTGAAATCCCCTTTCGCCATTTTCAATATACCACAGCCTTTTTCTTCTTTTTTTTTCACGTGGACTTGTTTTACTTCGGGTTTTAACTTTACGGTCTCAGCAGACTCCGTTAAGTATCACTGTCTCTTGAATCAATCCTATGAGGTTGCTTAGTACGTTACGGGTGTCATCTTTGCCAGGGATTACGAAAATATTAACCGGGTACGAATATACTGCTAATCACTGATCATCTTAATGCACTCTCTTATGCACTATGTGTATATATGTATATTTCTGCCAAGTTTCACTGCATTTATTTTATGCACTCTGAGTATTGGACAGGTACCATTCTTTATAGCACTATATACATATATTTATATTAGTCTGAATTTATTTAATACCGGGTATTACGGCGATCGGATAGAATTATTCAGAAGCACGGATATATGTATATATATACATATTTCGTATCATAAACCATCTTCTAGTACAGCCTTATACAGGTACGTAACCTGTACAGTCGTACGGTGAAAGCAGTACTCGGTCAGCCTCGTGAACTGGTTGCATGGGAAAAGGGGTCGATAAGGGAGACGATACCAAAGAAGCACTGATAACAGTCTAATGGCTGTTATAATTTGTCAGTCTGACGTCCCGACTCCCCGAGATCTTTCGTCTGATTATATTCGTAATTTCTTCATCAACCAGAAAATACCGTTACCACAGACCTCTGTGAAACATTCGTCGTCATTGTAAATCGTGCGATTTCGCTTCTACGCGAAAATTCAATCGAATTTTCTTTGTTCCCACCATACGACCGTTCAAATCGTCCGCCATTTTTTTTCTCATGCATTTGCGTTACATTTCATTCGGTATCGTGTCCAGCGCAATAATAACTTATAGACGGATAATGCAGACCTCTAAGACCCGATCTGGTACTTACACACCCTGTGTATCCATTTTCTTCTCGTCAAGGCTACGCACAACGCCTTCCAATCGTGAACTCTGCCTTTCTAGTCGCTGCAACGTAGTCGCGCGCGCAACGCCACAGTAGCTTCGTTAAATTCACCTACCACTTGCACGAAACGGACTGCGCGTATCCATAGCAACAGCTCAGTGCAGTTACCGCCGGTTCGCGATGTGTCAACAGTGGCGCCACTGTACTTACCGTTGACTTACATGGAAGCCCCATGGGCTTCTGGGAGGACACAATTTTCTTACGCACCTTTGTCACTTCGACTTTGGTTACCTCGTGGCTAATGGCTTGTGGCGCCTTTGTGGCCCCTTGCGGGCCCCCAGTGTCCTTATTGGAGTTTTATTTAATCATTCAGTCGAGATTTGATGGAGCGATCTTGTTTCAGGTAGTACGATTGCCATTATCTTGTGTATACCTTGCTGATTCTGATAAGTGCGCCATATCCTTTCCTTTCTCTCTCCGTGTGTTTCAGACGTATACGTTGTGTACGGTCGGTGGCGTTATTTTATCGATACGTAAGTACGGGTTACGTTAAGTTAACTTATCGATAATGAAGGTACAGTCGCGTTGAGCAGCTAGCTCGTTCACGGAAATTCCTTGGGAATTACTCATCGGCTCGATTGGTTCGGTTAATAATGCGTTTTGTATTTATTTTGTGTGTATATATATCTTTTTTCTCTCTCTCCCTCTTGGGTGCGTTTACGTCATCGGCGAATAACGAGTAAATAGAAACGGCGTCACTTGAGTGCTATTATACAGACTTCCTCCTTCCTGGTGTATATAGAATTTAATTGCAACTATGATACTCCTGGGGTTCCTGGGTTCGATCCCGGTTGTTCTCTCTTTCTTCTTTTTTAAGGTTACGTATTCTATGCGACGGAGAAACCGTTGCTCGGGGACTTGTAACTCGAATGTTATTATTATTAGGAAAAAAGCCCGGTGCCTCCATTAGACTGGTTTTCCTCCGATAGTTTCTCACTCGTTATCCAGTATACGGGAGTGTTGTCACTTCTTTCCGTCCTTACGGGGCAACTTCCTCGATGAATCCTCCTTACGTGTCCTGTCTTTGATCGTCCTTGCGCTCTATTTCGGGAATTCGTTATCGCCATGATAACGTTCCGGGAAGAGTCGTGAAGAGCCAGTACGGGGAGTCAGTCGGTACTGACTGTAATATTTACCCAGTCTGTTGACTATTGCTCGCAGCGTGGTGCCTCGCTCTTGTGGGTTACGTATTTATGTGCGCGAAAGATAAGACCGAAAAGTCTCTTGACGGATGGAAATATGAGAAGAAATGGGACGCATCGTTCTACGTCCCGACGCCAGTTCGGCGTAACTACTCCATATAACAAGTATAACGATGTCTCTCTTTTTTTTGTAATATCTGGCAATTACGGTTGAGTCATTGTACGTGAGAAGTCGTTGCTATGCAAAAAAATTATTTTGAGGGTAGGGGGGAGATAATTTCGAGTTAAAAATTTGGAGTAAAAAAATTTAAGTTAAATTTTTTTTTTATTACACACAAGAATCCTCATTGGCCAATGGCAATGTCTCAAGATCTTCTTGCTACTACCTGACCTCGGAGGACGTGGTCCCTTGGAGGCTGAGTAATCCCGTAGGAATTTCGTCAGGGAACCCAGTTGCAGTTTACATAGAAATTTCACTCTCTTGGTCGAACAAAGATTCGCTTCGTCGGTGTCTGACATTCTTTTAACCGGCAGTCTCCCCTCCCCCTCCCGCTGTGTTGGCTCAGTGTCTAGCGTTGCGTAAAGACTAGAGGACGCTCCGCATCGTCCACTTCTTGCCGTTCGAGAATCGCCACGGTTTGGGCATGTCTCTTTTTGACGCGTAAATAAAAAAATGATAGTTTATAGAATTATTCGCGGGATGTCGAATTTTATACAAGGGAACTTTATGCGATTGCGTCGTTTTATTTTTCTTGGAATTATTTTTTCAATTCAAATCGGCATATATCTCGGTTGGGTTTAAAGAATTTTTTTATAATTTTTATTTTGCACCTTATCGACACACCGGCGTGATAATAGGCCTCTCTTATCACTGCTATCGGTGCTGTATCTCGGGCCCAGGGTCACCCTCGCCATTCAACCATTTTGTATCCGATCGTGATAAAACCTTTACCATTCGAACGGGGAAGAAATTTCCTAAAAAATACGTCTTTGGTTTTTTGAAATAGGTCATAGTTCCGCAGATATACACAAAAATTCAAGTGTTCCACTTCAATTGCGCATTACTGTATATTATAAATCATACAAAAATATTAAAATCGC
>JARPRH010000012.1:495105-506040 GCA_031763665.1 Calameuta haemorrhoidalis | reverse complement strand
ATATGGGTGAGCCAAGGTAAGCCGGTTGCGTATTAATAATATCCATGGCGCTCGGATAGCCTGACACCCCTGCACCTCCAATGTCCAATCCACTCAGAATCCACGTCTACCATCGAGTATATTTTCGCCTTGAATGGCAACGCCAGATTATCATCTTACTTATGCAACCCAATTAACATGGGGTTTTGTAAATTGACATTAATTCACAGGGCACATTGATTCTTCTCGCTGTATCGGAGAGCCAGGGAGGCCCCGGGTAGCTCTATCATTTTCTCCGTCACTTCATTTCTTCATTTCTTCACGATGATTTTGACATACAGATTCATCGGCAGATATATCATGAAATTATCGTACTCTACCTGCGAGCAAATATACTGTTTGACTCATCATTGCAATCGGCCTTGTCGCTCGATTCTTTTATCGCTCAGTTCTTTTATCGCTCAGTACCGTTATCTTGATTCGATAAAGAAGCCCTCTGATGGAAACGCACAATGCGGCAGCCATTTCCTTCGATAAGATATGAGCCTTACGTGCTCCGAATACAAAAAAAGTCTTTGGAAATATGCCAAAGTGAATTAAAAATTTTTGTTTTACATATTCAAATCGTCCGATAAGATCCTCTCTCGATTTGTACAATCCGATCGGATATCTCGAATACGTCGAAATACTCTTTACAGGTGCTTGAGATCGTTTCGCTATTATTCGATAGCGTCTCGACGTCGCGAGCGCCACGCGCGGACGGATGCGTTGGTACCTTTGGGTTTCAAATTTAGATACGACAATTAGCAGATTCCTCGCGTGGTATTACTGCTGCGAGAAATAACACGTATTCTCGTATCTGTGACGGCACGCTGCGCACCGTCGTATATCTTTCTCTTTTTGTATTATAATTTGCCTCTCTCTCGCTCTTTTGCTCTCTTGCTCTCTCGCTCTCTCACTCTCTTGCTCTCTTGCTCTCTTGCTCTCTTGCTCTCTTGCTCTTCTGCTGCGTCGACAGATGCCAAGGGATACCTCCTTGGGATACTAAGAATTCGAATAAGCAGTTTGGCTTTACAGAGAATCGACGCCTCAACAGAAAATACGTATATAGATGATATACGTGCTGTATATATCCATGTATATTACACGTGTCGAAATATGAACCTTATCTATTCCATGTTTCTCCTGGATTTCGAATTATTTTCTAATTGATCATTTACAACATTGCATCAGCGATGTACATGCAACCGCAATAATTTTACGGCGTTACCCAGCGGTTCTGCCTAGCAGCTGTCGGAGAATGTCGGCGGATGATACTGTGCGCAGTAAAGTAATGATGTCGGGCCAAAACGGAACGGCGTGATTCCCTTCTCTCTCGTTCTCTCTTTTAGTTGATTTTTCATAAGAAATCCTCCCACGCTTCGCGATTCCCGTGTAACTTGTTCTTAGCGCATATAGAAAAGTCCACGATACAGTCTCTGGTATATCCATAGCCTGTACTCCGTATGGTCATGGTGTTTACCTAATCACTAATTCCTGGTGTGCACACTGTACACACAAATGTTATTCTCGAAGTAAGGAGAAAGAATGCATCCCGCAGCGTGTCTGCGCCTAATATAGCATCCTCTGGTGTTATGAATGAGAAAAAAATTCAGGTAAATTCCTTGGCGACTTTCCAGAAAACCCTGTTGGACCTACTCCAGGAACTTGGCGCCGCGACGCTCTCGAATGCTCGATTTATCCTGGTCAAGATTCGCTTCCTAATTCTTTATTTCTCATGTTTTTAATTCTTGGGCTAACTTTATATCTTCATAATCTTCTATTCCGTCTTCCATCAGTTAATATTGCCTCTTCCACTTTATCGTTTCGCTCGGCATTCACTTATTTGAAGAAAAGTCATTCTCGTAAAGCTGTTCACGCTGGCTGTTACTGCCAGCCGAGCCAAGCATGTCTGCCAGCCAAGAAAGGGTCGCGAGCACGTCTCCCCTTCTCGCACCGGAAGTTTCAATGAGAGTGAGAGACAGATCCTCATAAATACATTCGTTGCCAGTTAAAAAGCCGTCGGGAACGTGTCTCTTGTATTTGGCCGATTCTCGCCCAGCTAAAGGGATCCTCCTCCTCTTCCATTCCATCATTCCTTCATCCTTACCGGAGTCCCATGCGGAGGGAACAAGTAGGCTTTGAGGTCAACGCCGAACAAAAAGCTCGAACGACCTCAGGGAGGAGAAGAGAGTTCGGGGACCTTCTCGTGGATGGAATTCTCTCCTGGTGTGTATCGAGGTCTTCTTCGCGTAGCCTTCACCCAATGTGTAACAGGGTCGAGTCTCGCTGGCTGCAATTATCGAGGTCATTACAAATTGTTCCTCTCGGTCGACTCTCACACTCCATGTACACACGTGAACGCATACCTTTTCCTCGTAAACGTACGGCTTTTATCTGATAAGAAAAAATTCTCTACGGTCTCTATGTCAATTCTTTTTTCGTTTCGTCCACGTGGGACTTTGCATTGTTTGCGTCTATCCTAGTCCTGGTCTTGTCTGGTGCCCTCGCGCACCTGCCCTCTACTTCAGGGCCACGAGGGTCGTCAGCAACCGTTTCAATTAAAGGTGAACACAATGAACCTGCATTGTTAAAGTACGTTGAGGGCATCGGGCTGTATCGTGTCCTCTATAGAAACGGCATATCTGGTTACGCTCCGGCACCCCCCCCGATACGGACGCCATTACACTGTTCCGCTGTTACGCATGTGCATACGCGTATTATAGGTGTATACTAAAATTGTTCAGCCCACCCGGTATGCATCCGACGACGAATGGTAAGCCTGTAAGAAGGGCGTGATAAAATACAAATGATTATATTGTAAGTAAAATCATGATTAAAAAATTTATACGTGTCCTTCTTACTTTGTGGGGGAATCGATTTTACCCAGCAGTTATACGGGTGACCAGCGAAGTTGCTCGGGTAACGTAGTACCGGACGTCGCGGTATGTAAATCTAATGGCTAATTCTAGTGGCAGCATTATTCTCCGTTCGCCGTGTATTCTACGTCCTGGTTCTTCCAGCTTTTCAGCTTCTCGTTATAGCTGGAGCAAATCTGCTAACGAGCCAATTCTCGGTGCGATATGAATTTTAATGGCCATCCTACCCTGCATTATTCATAAAGAGGTTATAAGCAGATAGCTCATGAATTTTCTCGTTTCTCTCTTTATAAACGTTACGCGAAAGACCTTTTACCTTGGTGTCTTATTACTGTATCCCTCGGCATCGTCCTGTATCCAGCGTTCCTGTTTGGTAATCAAGGGTTGAGGATGTTGATCATGGCCGACCGGGACGCCAGGATGGGTACTAGCATGGAGTATCTTTGAATCTCTCTATTAGTACGTCCGGTCTCATAAAGAAGCCTGGTCACGTAGCACTCGTAACTCGGTATAACGAAACGTAACACACAAACCCAATCGAGGAGTAAGGACACGTTCTGGACAGGTTACTACCTTTGAGCTCTGCGCCATGTTCGTCCGAGGATGAAGTAGAGTGGAGACTCTGGTGCTTTTCTTGAATTTGTTCTCTGTAAAATTTTATCAATTAACAGATATGGCTTTTAGTTTTTTCTTTCACTTATACTTATTGGACTGACTTTAGACATTCCGCCAGAAGGATCCAGCTTCGGCATCTGTCACTATCAGTGAGACTTTAGGAGGTAGAAAAACTGTTGAAGATGGATGAGAAAGCTCGCGGTGTAAACATTGCTCACTGGGTTCTGTTGACTGGTTGTTTATTTATTTTTTCTTCGGTTTTTTTATGATAAATTCTTCTTTCTTCCTTTTTGCTTTGAACAATCGAACAATGGTCATATACCGCATGTGTGGAGTCTGTGCTGGAGGCTGTGGCTCGTGAAGCCATTGTTGATCCTAGGACGGAGTCCCACTGGTTTACGACCACCTAGGTCGGCCAGGAATTACGTTTTCCAGTACTCCAAACCGTCAGTTACGGCGGCCATTCAGCTACAGTATTGTTCTTAAGGGTTTACTAAACCCCTTGTGAGAGCAAGCCGAATGGTTTGAGGTTATGTTAGGTTATGTTTTGATTAATCGTTACCATTATGCCAGTATGGTACTTTGACTTTGAGGTAATTTCAATTAAACGCACTTAAGGCCTTCATCATGGCTCTAGTACATTAAACTATGTGTATGAAGGTTGGAGAAAGTTTTAGTCTGGCAATATTTTGTAAATTCGTTATTACGTCAAAAACATCGTTTAGAGACACTCCCAAACGGGGTAACGTGATACTCTTTTCAATGTAAGGTATGAGGCTTTCTCTCTCTCTCTCTTGTACCCTCATGTGCTCGCCAGGGGCGTATTTCCAAAAGATTATAGGCTTTAGGAGGATAGTTATTTTAGCTTCAGACGTTAATCTTGCCAGTTAATTATAGGACCGAGTTAGGTTCACACTGGCATCCACTATAGCATTTCTATGCTTCCTACAAATTTTCAAAGGTTTTTTTTTTAAATGGGATCTTCGGAGTACCCTGAACCCTTTGATGTTTTGTGACTGCTTATCCTTATCTTCGTATCACCGTTTCATGTTTCAGCCACAGAATCTGGTACTCACAGGTGAATTTCCGGATTGTGACGTAAAACTCTGCGACTTTGGAATCTCCAGATACATAAGCCACGGTGCGGACATACGTGAGATTTTGGGCACGCCCGATTATGTTGGTGAGTATCGCGAGCTGGAGTGGCTGGTAATCGTTTGAGGATTCTATTGACCGATCCTTCATTTTTATTCGACAGCCCCAGAAGTCCTGAATTACGAGCCGATCAGCCTGGCGACTGACATGTGGTCCATTGGAGTTTTACTTTACGTTCTGCTAACTGGATGCTCCCCGTTCGGCGGCGACACGAAGCAAGAAACATTTTGTAATATCAGCCGCTGTCGTCTTGACTTCCCGGATGATCTCTTCGAGGATGTATCCGAGGAGGCTCGCGATCTCATGCGGAAGCTCATGGTCAAAGACCCTAGGTGAGTCTGATCATGAGAGTGCATGACGTTCATCTCGCATGGACCATCCGATTCCTACTAAAGAGACAAGTTAACGGCACTGGTCTTGCCGAGTGAAAAGAATCCAGGAAGTCCCGTAGAGGATAGTTTATGTCGTGCAAGTGGAGTCCATACTTAGATGACTTGGCCAACCTGGAATTACCATTACGTCTCTGATATTACAGACCTGCCACTATTTTCTCTTGTACTCTAGAAGGAAAGAAAAAGACAAGAGCAGTCTTAGTGTACTGTATATATTTTCAATGTTCACGATGATTCTATCATTACTTTTGTTTTTCTTAGTTATAATGATTTTCGATAAACATGTAATTTGAGGAAGCGTCATGTAACTTATGATAATTCATATAACCGTGCAGATATATGGTCCTTATCAAATTGTACAGTTTTGATAGCAGAGAACAGCTGGATGTCCCCTGCTTTCCGGGAGGAAATTCTTATCCAGCGTCCTGTGGTTAAAGAAAAATAACAAAAGCTAAAAGTCTTCTTATCGCGTTGATTGCACACTGGGTTTCATTTTGCTTTACGTAATTGTGTTTTAATGCAATTTAACCAAGTAACCTTTATCTGTGTTATTTCAGTGAACGATTGACTGTCACGGAGTGTCTTCAGCATTCCTGGTTCAGCACATTCGAGGATCCTCAGCCAGGACTGTCCTTATCAGCAGCTATCGAGGATAACTCGCACAGTCAGTTATCGCTGATGGATAGCGAGGAGTCGACGCAGAAGAGATCCTCCACGCCGGAACCGTCGAAGGATAACATCAGCCAACAGCAACAGAAGCAAAACTCATCAAAGGGCACGATGCAGACTGAGCCTAAAACATCAGGAGTAAGAGCAGTGTCATCTCACACGGAAAATATTTATGCCAAATCGAAGTCCACGCCGATGCCAGTAAGGATTGGTCTTAGTGCCGACAGAAGAGACACCTTCAAGAAGAACATGGACTCTCTAGCGCAAAAATTCACGTCGAACACGGAAATCGTGATAATAGAACCGACGCCGTCCCAGAGACGCGCCACGGCGACGCACACGATCGCCGCTGGTGAGGTTTTCAAGTGCACTCCGGTTTTCATACTTGGCGAGGAACAGCAATGCGACAGCGGCAGCGACACCGTGTCCGAAATCTCAACTGATAGTTCCAGTGACAGGAGTAGCATCTACTCGGATGATTCTCTTGATTTTATTTTATACGGAAAGAGTCAGAGCAGAGCTAGCTTTCCGTTTGCGTCAGCAGATTCGGACAGGTGGGACCAGAGGCATAGTCATTCTCGCGTCTGGCCCCGTGAGTGCAGCGGAGTCGTCAGTAAGGCCCTTAGCAGATTCTCATCGGAGCCTGGTACCGGGTCCAGTTCTAAGGTTGTTAAAACGACGCCGCCAGCGGCGACCCGTGGCAAAGCTAGTCTGGAGGCTCTTAGAGAACGGGGGGGAAATTTGGTTGTTATTCGTGAACCGGTCAGGGCCGGCAGGTATACTAGGTACAGTGAGGTACAATGCGAGTCCGTCCAGGCACGTATTCGACGCTTCCAGGTTCACGGGGCGTCGTAAGGCTTGAGCGTCGGGAGCGTCCATGTGCCGCTGAATGTAACTAAAGAATCCTTGGATATCTTATCCTTCTCTTTGGAGACTCTCGGACTGTGTATAGGTACGTTGTACGGTACCCTTGATGAAGCCTCAAGATCTTCATGAAAATAATCAAGGTCGCTGAAAGAGGAAAGCGAAGGAAGGAAATTAAGCCACGAGGATGGCGTCGTTACTCATGGAGTCAGTTTTCCTTGGATGAAGTATGATATGCCTGCGTTTGGAAACAACGTCTTTCCATCAACTGTAAATAATATTTCCACTGTTCTTGTAAATAATATTTCATTAGAGCGATCACGAAATACTTATTGGCGGATCCTCGTGGCTGCCGTTCAAACTCAAAGGGATGACTCAACAATGTACATAACAATGGGAAGAACAGCACACGCGGAAGACACGACGACTGTTTGTACCTCGTGACCGGATAGAAGAAGCTTCTTGAATAGACTGACGAAAATTCTGTGGATAATCTAGAAAACAAGAATACAATAAAACAAAGATATTAATTGATCGGATATCAGAAATATCAACGCGTGCCTTTCTAGTTCGTCTTTCGCGAACGTTATCAAACCCTTATCAAGAGAGTGCCTCGAGTGTCAATATACTTCTTCTATCCAAAGTCCTTTTCAGTAAACGAACATCACGTTGTATCAGAAAATATGTATTTTCCACTTCTTATTGTTAAATTTACAATGCATGAGGCATAACGTTAAAGGAGAGTAGAGACAAAATGATGAAGGACCAACGTATTAAAAAAATGTGCCTTATAGGTTAATAATCGATTCGCACAATCTTCGTTTTTTTTTTATTTAAAAACTAAGTGATTTCGTCAAGATCAAAAATTGAGAGCCTAGACATGCTTCTAGGCATCTTTAATTGTCTCCGCCAGATGTCGACGAAGACCCGAGAGAACGCGAGAACGTTGAAAGACAATTTCGAGACGGGATATTAACTTTACCATCGAATGACGAAAAAAATCGGAAGTCCAAAGATCTATCTCTTGTTTCCTTCCACGTCAGTTACTTACGTATCTCGGCGTCGTGGGTTGCGTTTTTGACGCGCGTTTGTCAGTTGTCGTTTTCTCTAAAATTAAGATGTCCGAAAGCCCTAGGCGTTTGAACTCTTGGTTTCCTAAATATGTACTAGCGTTTCTCGCGGATGCAATTGTCGATGCATTCGCCATCTTAAATACTACTAATTTATTCTACGATCTAACGATTTACGATTACAATTATTCCGGAAAGTGTTGGGTGCGGGTAGAGTTAGTTGTGACGAAAGGCAATGATAAGATGACAAAGAGAAAAGAAACTTCATGAATTTCTATGAAAAGTGAGGAACAAAAAAAAATGAAAAAAAAATATTTAAATAAAAATCATCCCATGGGAGAGGGAGGGGGGGGGGGTTCTCGCGCACTTTAAATTGCGCGATATCGAGGGGTTACTGTTTTGTAAATACTAGTCATTGTTCTCGCGGATCTCCTTTCTGCCACGCTCTCCAGTTCCTAGATGGAGAAAAAAAGTCTAATTTATCAAAAATTTTATTAGCTTCCGAGGATCCACTCTTTTTCCCTTATAAATACTCCATATTGACAATTCATAGCTTACCTTCTGTATTTTGCGATACCCTTAGACGTTATTAGCGTTTGCTAATTTAATATCTATCCACACTTGTATACTTAAGGGACACGCACTCGTTAACAATAGCCAACGAGTGTAATGGTGTCACGCGGAGAACGCTAAATACTGAAGAACAAAAGAAATTTAAGGAAACTGCTCGAGACGAGGTATATATATATATATTTATTATATATAAAATATATAAATATATATATGTAGATTACAGAAAGAGAGAGAAAAGCAATAATCAAAGACAAGCTGACTAATTCCAAGAAAATTGTATTCATTTGAAAATCACGTAACAAGAATAATGATCTCTTGGGATAGTCTCCGCCAAATTCGAGACCTCGTGGATCGAGGGCAGTATTAGTAAATTGTCACTGTGTTGGTAAAGTGATGAGAAAAAAGAAAATTTTAAAAGTTTCTAATTCACCTTAATAGAATTCCGGTGCGATAACAGGGACAGCAGAATATCACGAACCTCGTGGAAACGAAAAAAAAACAATACCGAAAAAAATATTTAAAAAATTAATACAAATAATTGTATCGTATATCAGAATGAGAGGGGGGGGGGGGGGAGAGAGAGAGAGAGAGAGAGAGAGAGAGAGAGACTACAGGAGGTAAATCGTGTACGTATTGTAAAAGAGGAAATTAAGGTGAACTTTGAGATGAGGATCGGTACGAAAACGAGTAATTTTGAATCGTCGTGTAAAATATAGTTTCCCTACGAAGACCGATGGGGATGAACGTTCGAGTTATGTTTTATTTTTTTTGGATTTTTCTTTTCTCCGTGAATCCCCTCTTGGACACGCAACATGTACAATGGACGCGACTATTTATTTCTAAACGCAGTAAGGCTTGTATTTAATAATTATACACAATATTTTTTTGTCTTCTATTAATCCTCAACTCATAAGAAGTCACGTGTCTCGGAGAATTCCATGAAGAAACGCGAAAATACATAAAATCAGCATCGATAAAAACAATTCATTAAGTCATTCTGACTCGAATGCGATTTTCCCTCGTCTGACTTTATTAACTTACAGTTGCTATTACAATCATTACTATTAATGGCTATTATCAATCGATAAGAATCCGCGTAGCACCTAAGACCTCCTCTGTAAATAGAATGTCGATTATATATTAATTTTAATAACGATATAAAATAAATACTATGACATATTTCATTATAAATCATTGCATATGTCAATTCTTACCTGAAATGATATTCCTGAATGACTCCTCTAAAAAAAGGATTCTAATTGTCTCGATCAATTTATACGATGACCTATAAATTGTTTGATGACAAACAATTGTCAAATAAAAGTTTTACTAGCCATTCGATTGAAGTCAGGCGCGTAAAGAAGCCTGGCGAAATGGATAATTTTTTTCTCTTATTTCTTCTGGTGGTCCCTCAACACGAAAGAGTTGACATAGATGTGTCGTCGTGATCATAAATAATTCATGCTGCTCCCAGGAGTCCACATCCCTGCAGAATTGAGTGCGACGTGATAGCCAGACCGGCGGAACGACAATGCGTCTAAAAATAGTCGGTTTAAGTAGGTAGTCACCAAAGATGCAGCCACCGGTGGTCTTGTCCGATTAAAATGATTTTATGTCCAAGTGGTAGAAAGAGAAAGGAAGGACGTGAGAGAGAAAGAGCAACCGAAGTCCTATAACGCTGTGAATGTGTTGCAGTTGCATCTGACAATCAGATCATCCTGTACTCTTTGCTTTCTGCAACGATGCACCCGGCGTATCCAGCATCCGACGATCATGGGTTTCAGCCAATATGGCCATTGCCTCCTTGTCCCTTTTTCTTCGATTGCCACACTCTTCTTTCGTTTCTATAAATAGATCTGTAGTTAGGTTGAAACCTAACTGGACCCATTGGACTGAAGTCCAATGGCTCTAGTCCCAGGTGAGACGATGAATCACTTTTGCATACCGAATTCCTCTGCCAAAGTGATCCGGTATTTACTGGCAGCCACTGCCAGTATGGCCAATTAGGTAGCCATTAAGTTTCTAGATAGACCAAAGCGTATTTATATTTACTTAAATTGCACCGTGAAATTAATAAAGCAAACTCAGGGATCTCACCGTTACATTTTCACGTCCTTTTTTTCATTCCGCTCTTCTCGATAGTTTCTAAAGTTTCTCTCCGCTACGTTCCTGTCTCATCTTTTTTTCTCTCGCCATATACACCTCTATTAATAATTCATCAGACACGGCTTTGCGCGGCTTCGTGCGAAATAAAGAGAAATTGAAATAAAAGAGACTGGATGATACATTATGCCAAGGGGGAAGCTTTATATTCCGTACCGAAAACGATATTGGCATCGATTTTGTGACGTCATCTTTTTTTTCGATTATCTTATACGCCGTTTTAAATCTATTTCGACTTCATTCGACAATATCAGACAGATTGATGAAAATCGGTTAAATATCTTTTTACTCGACTTATATGTACCTAGGGACTTTCGTGATTGACGCACGGAGAATTAAGATCATGTTTTTGGTGATCAGAACGACGAACCAATTTGAGGAAGGCTTCAAGATAATGACGTACAATTAATACAGTAATTTTCAAGGCAATTATCGACAATAAATTAAAAGGTAATCATGGTGTAATGATGTAATGACGTAATGAATGACGGGGCGTGCTCGCGCAACAGCCCCAAAACGAACGACCGATCTTAATTA
>JARPRH010000012.1:481166-492665 GCA_031763665.1 Calameuta haemorrhoidalis | reverse complement strand
TCAGACTGACAATGAGGCACTTTCTTTGGACAAAGGAAGATTCTTAAGAGTGGACGGTTGATTTTTCACGATGAATTCCTTTGCCTCTTTTTACCGTGGTTGCCAAGAGAGGAAAATAAATCGCGATAGCTGCAAGCGCTCATTAATTTGCATGTTAGCCTGGGACCCATGGGCTTATACTGTCCGTGGCAAATATGGTCGAGGAGGTCATTACCGTTGATGACTTTTTGGTCCTTTCCCCCAGCATCTCAGCAGCGCTGTTTAATGGACCAGCAGACACCTTCCTCTGTTATTACAAAATTTTGTAAAAAATTAACAACAATCTATAAAGAATGTATAGGGAAAAAATGGCAGAATTTCCCCCGAGATTTTCATTGCTAAGAAAAATGACAATTATGTACTCTATCTTTCTTATTGTCTGTTCTACGTCTATCCTCTACGGGGTTGAGATACATAAGACACCCGCCTTCCTTTTTCCCCGAAGCAATAAAATCGGACATGGAAATCTCGAGGTGAAACCCCCACGCTTCTCATTAACATACTAACACTTTTTTCCCATCCTTCTCCTACTGACAATCGCATTAAATACCTCATTGGTCGGGCACTGATCCGCAAAATGTTCGATTACTCAAAAAGGTATGAAAAATAAAAAAACGTACTGGACATCTCGGAGGAACTCTTTGTTTTGTTCTACGGGTCCTCGCAATCCTCAAGATCCACAGGAACCTGGCAAGGAGATCTTCTTCTCTTTAATCGTCATGAAAAAAAATAAGACCGTTGACGTTCACCACGCACTCCCTATACGTAGAAAGGAGGCAGCATCTAAGACACGGCAATTTCCAATTATCGTAATTTTCCTGTCTTCACACTGAACAATCTTTATAAAAAAACTTTCTTCTCTCCTTCCTCTTCAATTTTCACAAACCCATCTATGCCATTAATAATGGTACTACCCTGTGAATATGAAAAAATAATGCTGTTACCATACAACACAATAGAAACATAAATTTACTGAAATAGAAAAGACAAAGCAAAAGAAATGAATTAATATTCCTATATGCAAAGACTCCGTAAACGTATACAGGGTTATTCAAAAGTAGCTTGCCATTTTGAATGAATTTTGATTTAATTCTCATGATATTATTCCCTCAGGCTGCTGGGTTATTTCTTAATAATCCTGTATAGGTATCAGAGAGAGAGAGAGGAGAGGGGGGGGGGGGGAGAGAGAGAGAGAAGCATTTGATAGGTGGGAGCTGAAGTTGCTGGACAACCTGGTAGGCTGCTGCTCTGGTAGACTCTACGTCCGAAGTCAGTAGGCAGTTTCAGACGGGCGCTGGACCGTGAAGCGTGATTCGATCGGAATCGAACAGAACGGCGATATTCCACAATGTTCACGTATCTTTTTTCATATTCGGTAAGGTCATAGGCCGAGGAATATTTATCTTGAAAAGGCGTACATTGTGATCTTCAATGTGCCGAAGAGTCTCGAAATGTTAGTTTGGCCATGGAAACGGCTGATTGATTGGCGAGAAGTTTTCCTGTGCATAATAAAAGTTACGATATAAGTGCGCGAAGAAGAAAAGAGAATTTTATTAATTTCGTAACGAGATTAATTGATTAATGAAAAATGTATAATTAAGGATAAATGTCAAACAGCAATGACAATAATGTGCCTGCTTGCCGTATTACCTTCAGAAGTACAGAGCCCTTTTGTGATTATTTATAGATGGAAGGTCGACGTTGGTTCAATCCTTTGATTGGATCAGAATACGAATCTGATGACTCGTAAAATCTTGCGTCAATGTGAATCGATGATTGGTTGATGATTTACCTCTTGATCGACGCCGTGTACGAGAGAATCAGCTGTGTGCATTGACACCATTGCTGGGACCGTGACACTTGGATCTTAATTTTATTCGTATAATAGATAGGATTGCGAAAGGATACGTAAAGCCGTCAAAGAATTCCTGGCCTCGTCACTCTTGGCGTCCCTTAACCTTCTCGAGACACTCCGCGGGAACTCGAAACGGACTGTATAAGACATCGGGAGTGACGTGGAAGCAAGATCTGATAATACAGATAATATTTGTAGTGGTGTGACAGTTAATAATGATTTATCAATCGAGTCATCAAGCACCGACAATGTCTTCTTCGCGAAAAACGTCACCAAGACCACAACACCGCACTCTAACCTCAAAGTCGTCTTCCTCGATGTCAACTAAGGGAAAGCGCGGCGCTGACAGGACGACGACGACTGCCGAAAAGTGTCGAGGAAGATGCAGAGTCGAATGGAGTGAAAAACACGTCAAGGAGGGATTGGTGCTTGTGCAGGAAGCGCAATTGGCCAGAGTCGTGAAAACTGGACCAATTTCGGAATATTATGCGATCGATCAAAAACCTTTTGCAAGGTAAGTTTGTACGCCACAAGGGTAGATCTCGTAAAAATTAGGTTAGTTAAAAGAAAATGGGGAATCATCGAAACGTACAAGTACACAATGAACATAGAAACTGAACATTGTTAAATTGAATGATTGTTAATTAATTCAAAATTAAGAGACAACCGTGACTCGGCGTATAGGATTGGTTGGATCGATTATAAACGTTAATTTACAATGAAAGCCGGATCGAACGATGGATAGATCGATTGATTAGCTTCGGTACTGAAGACTGAACTTTTATCTCGCTATCTTCGTCTTCACGTCCTTTTCAACACTTTAGTGAGCCCACGTTTATACGTATGAATTTTTTTCAATTCAGATCCGCACGGTCGTCTGCTATTTGTTTGATATTTGTAAATAAACGTAATAGTAACATAAATTGTATTTTTCTTCACTCATCTGACTTAGAATCTTCTTTTATTCTTTGCTTTGTGTACTAGCCTATTCAAAGATTCCGCTCATCTAGTACACAGCCAATCCGTTCCGCTCGTTAAGTAACGTCGCTCCCTATCGTCGTGACGCGTCGCGACGTCCAAGACGCAACCTGGCACTGATTAATAGTCGTCGTTTAGTATTAATTTGTCATGGTAGACAGGACAGTAACACATGTAGCGGTACGCGTTACTTCTCGGGTCATGGTATTAATCATATTTATTGCATCGATTAATTAGCACAAACTAGATCCCGATAATAGTTGCCAACTCTTAAAAAAATTAACCTCTCAAATCAGTACGAAGTGTTCCGAAATTCTCGAGAAGCCAAACGAGAGGAAAAGCGAATAGTGCAAATTTACAAAATAAATCCCATCCTCGGGTGGACAAAACGAGTAACTGGAAAAATGTAAAATACAAAATGGTTACCTCGTAGTGATGAATTTGACAAGTGCGGGCTGTACGTTATTTCCCAAGATCGATCCGGATTTTCTAATTCGTACCAGATTGAAAAAAGAAAGTCCAAGACCCACTGGGAATTCTTTTCGTCAAAGCTAAATCGAATAACTGTGGGCGAAAAACACGCACCACTATTTCGGTAAGTATTCCGTGGGTGAATAGCGAACGTTTGCAAATTCACAGACATTATTTTTTTTTCTTACCAACCATTCGTATCCTGCTACTATCGATCCATTTAGTCGATTTGATATCGAATATCGAATGTTTAGCCTTCTTTCCTTAGCTTGTCAGCCATTTCTTGTTAATAGGTTTGAATTTTTTTACCGCGAACTTCAATTGGCTACGGAGACGCCAGTTTAAATGGAACACGGTTAGAAGAGAATGGCTGGCTCGATAATATGTTAATTCTAAGCGTCGTTCAGTCGCTGTTGGATATATCGACAGGTGCAAAAGAATGCAAAAAAATGCAACAGAATGCAGGTTCCCTCAAATATCATAATTATATACTTTTTTACCTTCGCTTTTTATTCCTCATCAACTGTCACGTGACTCTCTCGCCATTTTTCATGCTCCCCTCAATAATAACGCATGACAAAGTGCATCATGCTAATATTCCACGTACATTTATATTTTCCTACAGTCAATCATGGCGGTTTAGACTCATTATGCAAAATAAAGTCATTAATGACTCAGAGACGCACTTAAATCTTCGCACAAGTCACAGTAAACATACCCAAGTTTATCTTGTCAAAAAAAAAAGTTCAACACAATTTCGATCATGACAGAATGGTTTGATTTTGGGATATATATTTTTTTTATTAATCAAATCATTCTTAACAATAGATGCGAGGGTGGATGCTGTCCAATTGTTACGTCAATGATAAATAACGAATTTGAAAGCTTTCCTATGAACTTCAATATGGCTGCTCGCACGTTTCATTATTCATGCCTATGTTAATGTCCTATTTAATGGCTAGTAACCGCATGCATTGATAACTTACTACGGCTGATATCGAATGCGATTGCCACACGAGTCAACTTTGCATCGCTAATGAAGCCAACCCGATCCCTGTACTATTCATTGAACAATTCTGCACTGTCAAACAAATCTCATTATTCTTGGCCGCGTAAGACAAGAAAATCTTAGGGATAACTTTCCTTGCATCCGTTTTATGTGATTTGGGATAAAGTTATTTAATTGAAAATTTTTTCTCACATTCTACAAGGTGGTAATTTCGAATATGATCTTTTATAGATTTTAATGAGGTTCGTTAATGGCTTTTCGCCATGGTTGCTATAAAGTTTGATATATTATAGGCGCGTTCGCGCATGCGCAACAACAATTTCAACACCTCGTAAGTTAATGCTATTATCGATAATTGGATGGCAATCGATAAAATTCATTTCCCTATGATTATGACGTGTCCCGTCGTACTTGTTACCAATACAGTTCGCAATAACGAGTGCATTAATAATCGGGAGCGGCGGATTAATGGCTGCCTCTCGTCTCCCTATATGTATATATATGGGAAGCAGCTCGCATCTACTTGATAATTATTTAGAAATGAGGGGCAGGAGTGATAAAGAAGAATAAAAAGTAAATTCAATGACTAAATGATTATACCCAAGCTAATTGGGAGGCTAGGAAAATATTTGATAAGTAAAAACACATATAATCCCGATTGAAATTTTGTGAAGATGTTTCGCGAATTTCGCACAGACTCCGTGTTACAGCAGCGTTTGAAATTTAAACGATTAAAGTTAATTGCGCCTTCTATCTGATGCTCGTCAACGAACCAAACTGGGCCGAACGATTCCTCGTTTAAAAATAAAAATATTCCCAAGAACCTTGAGTTCGATTTTTTAAGATCCCCATATATTTAGCATTCGAGACTCTCATAACGTTATCTTATGTATTTATTAGCATCCGACAAATGACAAACGGTCATTGAATTTTGTAAGCAACGGTCAATGATAAGAAACCAAGAGAAGCCAACGGAACGTAAAATAATATCGAGATGCGCAACCTTGTATGGCGCCACGGCGCTGACCTTAATAAGAAACTCCTGAAATCCTCCATTACGATCATTAACGTCAAATCCTCTTGTTGAACCGGAAAATCATAAATGATTTTCATAATTTAAAAAAAATTCATCTTAAAGTACCCTTAGCTCCCCCACTCGGCAGTCTCAATCATTTTTATTATCTTCTTTTTTTTTCGTCGTGTATTTTCATCGCGAGGTTCTCTTTCTTTTTCTTCCTTTTTCCTTCCTCCTCGACCTCACTCGTACCACTTCCTGTTCCTCTCGCTTTGGCAATACTCAACCAAGGATAAGACTGTAAATTTAGTTGGCAGCCATTCCCACCACAGCCTCCCATGGCAGATCCTGGAGCTGCAAGATCATCAATCTTATCCCGTACACTGTATCTCTTCTCATGATTCATATCTACTCCTTTTTAATGTTACAGCGGACAGTGGGCCAGGGTGTACAGATGTCGATCGAGATCAACAGGGATTCTTTATGCAGCTAAATACTCATCGAGAAATCGATTCAATTCCGATTGCAGCGCCGAGCTGCGTCACGAAATTGCACTTTTGTCTCTGTGCTCGCAGAGTCCTCGTGTCGTCAGGCTCCACGACGTCTATGAGACACCAAAGGAAATTATACTTGTTATGGAATAGTACGTACCACCAGTGATGCACAAGTTGCCATTTTCACCCAGAACCAGTTTTACGTAAGATACTAAAATTATCCTTCTTCTTCTTCCCCTCAGTGCACCCGGAGGTGATCTGCAGACTCTAATTGACGGGGATCTGGTACCGCTCGAAGGAGACGTTGTTCATTTTGTGAGGCAACTGGTGGAAGGGTTGGCGTACCTGCACGAGAGAAATATAGCTCATCTTGATATTAAGGTAATTAACAGAATTAATTCATGATTTAATGAAAATTAAAAATTGACTAACAATTTGAAAATATACAGGGAATATTATATAGGGATTTTTCATTTGACATTTGTATAACCAAGAGATACCTGGATTTAATTTTTCTCAAAATGGCGGCCGATTAGACTGCTGCCCAATGAGTAACCGTACGGCTTGTTGCTCCCTTGGTACGATGCATAAAGTCCTTCTCGCTATTATAAATTGGCGCTCGTTAACCGGTCACGATCGTATTTCTTAGCCAAGAGAGCTATCCTCGACATCATCAACAGGAATCGTTATTTTCTTTTTCTTTAATTCCTTCTTCCTTTGCCTTTGTATATACTGTTTAAGATACGAGCTGGGAAATTCGCTGACAATGAATCGGCAAATGTCTTTAGTGACTTTGCATGAAGTTTAATGATCTTGCATAGTCTAATTAAAGAATCTCCTCTCACTCCCTGTATAGTCGAATTCAAATTTCTATATATAAATAAAGACGTATTCGTTTTTCAAAAATCGAATTTACGCCTGGCCGTCATTTTTTCCACAGTCAGTTTACATTTTATTTTTCATCGCTTTATCCCAGGTTAGCCGACCTTAATGGATACATTAAATTACAACAATAACTACGATTCTTCATAGCTCTAATTGGGCCACCCACGTCAGTTTCATTTTGAGGGACCATCTCCTTACATACTGTAATGTAAGTCCCCTCAAAGTGGACCTGATGTCCTGGCGTCCGACTCTACCTCGTTATACGAAAATCGGAAAAGGATTAATTACGATAAATGCAGAGTGGCGGTTGGCGCTATGCTCAGTGAGAACGCCGATTTGCGATAAGCAGGCAGAAAACAAATTGGATTTCCTTGTAGGGCACCTACGGACAAAGGATCGTATAAAGTCGATTCAGGAGCTCTCTTCGCATTCAGTGAAAATAACGAGTCGCGTTCAGTAACGGCCTCGTGTCCTTAGTCGCGAATAAATTCAGCGAGAGGCAAAGAGAGAAAAAGAGAGACGCAGCATACGAAGAGAAAGACCAAGAAGGACTTGGCAGCATAAGAAATAAAAGAAAAATAACGCTCGGCACGCTTCTCGAAAAAAGAATGAGAAGATTCTCCTACATTTTTTTTTCCTTGGTCTTATCCCATATCTATACTTATTCTCATACCACTTCAAAACATGTGGGATGATTATCGTACGTAGGCACGAGAATTACTTCGTATTTGTGAAAAGTGGAAAAGCGTATATCGCTATACATAAAGATCAGGATTTACTGCCTATTACTCCGACAAGGTCGAGCGAGCTTGGCTACGTTCTTATATTCTCTCTTTGGTTATCCAAGTTTCTTCTTCTTCGCTCGGAATAGAAGCATACTGGCAAATCATCCGGCATCCACGCTTTTACTCCCGTTTGCTCCTCTCGATTGAACGTAATTTAAACTTCGGTTAAATACGGTTTGAATTGGCTGATGAACCGTAAGTGCCATCTATGGGTGAAAGAGTGTTTTAAGCTGTGACAGATAAATGGGTAAAGGGATTCAGAGACTTTTGTTTACTGTACCATGCACAAAGTTGGACAAAGTCGCACAAAGTTCAAGCTCGTTACTGAGGCCAGATTGAATTCTTTGTTGGAATACGTCAATGATGTTTTTACGAGAAAAATATTCTCACGATTCTCCATAAACTTCCATAACCCTCTATGCCTCCCATTCGTCTGTCTACATCCATCCGCTTCTAATCACTCAGCCAGTCAGTCAGTCCTCCGTAAATCGGTTCCGTTCACTATCACTGCGAATCGGCCAAGGAATTTTATAGGACAGTATGTCGAGCGATGACTCGACCCGCCATATACGATTTATGGTGATGGGGTTACAGCTTATAGTCTTCGGCGCAGAACGTAGAACATCAAATGGAGAACGTTCATTCTCCGACTAGTTACCCTAACAAGTTCGCTAAGAAGTTTGTTCCCATTTTCGATTAACGATTGCAGACAGTTTCGGTATCATCGTTCAAGATCTTTTTTAGGTTATGAAGACCTGGACTTCTTTGAGATTTTTATATACATGTAATTCAACAATATTTGACTAGCGTAGTCTGATTCGACACGGCAGGCGACACGTGTAAATATTAAATTCAATAGTGACTAAAAAAAAGGAAAAATTATCTAAAGCAAATATCCCTGCATAAACTTTCAACTGGCATTATTCAATCAGCACTGTTGACTTGCTGATAAATCATTGAATAAATTGGTGCTGTTATCGGAGGGTGAAGTAATGATAATGGAAAAGATTCCCACGTTTTATAGGAAATCGACCACGGCTTATACTAGTTTTACACATGGTGAATCATATAACCTGGTGTTTGCGACCCTGCTGCCATGGTTACCAGAAGCTGGAATATAAATTGGGTACAAGTTTCGGCGGGACTCTTAAAAATATTCTTACAGGTTATGTCCATTGTGCAATCTAGAATGCCTAAGGTCTTAACGTATTTATTAGTCTTGAAAAAGGTGAATGTCTAGTCATCGCTATTATTATTATCGCGTGGGTTTAGTCGCTGAGAGTCTTTTTTTGTTTTATTCAGATAACAGAAATATGGAGAATGATGAAATAATTAACGGCACGCGCTCTAGACGACGACAAGGCTTGACGAAATCCTTCAGAATGTTAATTAATAGCAGGCTATTAGACTCCTGAAGATGTAAGAGGTTTTATGTATACCTACGCTATTAAATATTTATTTTTTTCATTTAGTAGCCGCGGGTAAGTTTCAGTAGCCTCGTAAATGTTTGGATGCTGTACATACAGTCTGTCAAAGTGCTGTTAACCCTGATAAAATAGCACTGAGAAATAATTATGCGTCACTTCCGTCTCTTGTGTCTATTCCAGAATTTGTTTTTACGAGTCCTCTCATTTTATTTACGAGAATGACTGACCGTGCCAGAGAGAAACTTTGAATATTCAGGCTTGGTAACGCCCACGTGAAAATTTCCAAGGTTCTATTATGTCGCCGATGAGAAAATTCTAAACGATTTCTTAAGTATGGGCAGTTTCGTTATTTTATTTAAATATGAAGAAGATGCATAAACACTTTGTACTACCTCTATATATATATATATATATATATAGCATGAAGAAATAAGAATCCTAGCTGCATATGTTCATATACATATATGTAACGCGTGTTAGCCAGAATTTAATATTCCATTCTATCGGCCAGTGCCGAGGCCTAGATTTATCGTAACAGGATCTAGGCTTGTTTATGTAAATGACAGCAATGTTTTCCTCGATAAACAAGAATCTTGGGTCTCTCGACGTCTTTACGTTTTATGTCCTGATCCTGACGTCGCGACAATCCCCCATATACTTGTATCACCCTACGGACAAGAATCATCATAAATATTCAGATGGATGAAATAAATAAAAAAAATCGAAATTTCTATAAATTTACAAACCATAACGTGTATTTCCAGTCGTCGCTGTACCTCCTATTTTTATGCCATTTCATTTCTCCTGCACGAAGAAGAGCCCCGTTAAAATCCTCAAGAGCAAACACGACGCTCTTTGAATTACTCTTATAATTACCAAGTTAATAACGTAATTAAGTAGTGTCTACTTATAGCTGAGTATTCAGTGTGGACGTAGCCTGTGGCCCAGCAGGATATCCAACTTTACATTAGCTTATATCAAACATGAATCTGGGTCCCACATGCTGTGATATAGCTGCCACCATGCTACTGCTCTATGGAGCCTTTTCACGATTTATCCATATATATGTGTCTGTGTATATATATATATATACAGTACCTTCCTACTGAATGCCAACACCTAGCGACCAGGAAGAATAAACAGGAGTAATCTAGAAATAGCCATAAGGTGAAAGTATTATCTCGAAATTTCACCAAGGATATCACAGAAGGATAATGCACGTGTCAGAAATACGAGGAAGCCGTCAATTCCCTGAGACATAATAAATTGCAAGAGCTTTTCATAAAAATTGTAAACGCCCTAGCATATTTTTCTTTAAACAAGAAAAAAAAAAAGAAATACCTTTTACGCACATTCAATCCTCAATATCAGTAATTGCTAAATCATTTGCCAGAAGGAAATGACTTGTCCGCGTCCAGTGAACATTTCTCAGCCTACCCGTCTCACTTGGTTAACCAAACTTGCCTGACGGCAGTGCTTTCACCTATTCCATTAATTCCTTTACTTCCGTCCTCAATCAAGAAATCCTTCCACAATCTCGATAACCGTTCCGCACCGAAGAAATAAGTATCCGAGGATAATAATAGACGGGACGTCAAATATATTTTGACATAACCTCTACGACGGTAAGGAGGATCCTCCAAGGCGCCTCCGCCACTCTTCTTTACCCTAAGGATTATCCTTTCAGGGTTTAACGACTTGTCCACTCGGCAGTTCGTTAAACTCGACGCGAGTCTGTTTTATCGTCGGAGACTTCGTTTTCTCGATAAACGTGATTATTCGTCGGCTATTCTTAGATTGTCGTTGCCAATTCTAGCCTCCGCAAACTACTGAAATAGACGTCAAGCGTGGGATTTCAGGGGTGGCTATCTGGCATGTATACGAGCTCCTACCTTCTGCTGTGTAACAACACGTAATATAACTTTAGTTAGCATACAGTACACGGTATGCTACACGCGATAGACACAGTGCATAAAACATAGTGTAACAACTGCTTAACAGACACGAGGAAGTCGATTCTCCCTACATAATCCAACAACCTGCCATTGCTCCAAGATTTTCTTATCAGCTCCATCCTGATCTACGCCGTACGCTTTCCCTTTATCTATTTTTTTTTCTTTTCTAATCTTCGCCTCCTTCATACCGATGCATTTATCTTTTTTACAGCCACAAAATCTCGTTATGATGGGCAGCTTCCCCGAGTGTGACGTGAAGCTATGCGATTTCGAGATATCCCGTGTTATCCTCGAGGGTACAGAAGTCAGAGAGATTCTGGGCACACCCGATTACGTGGGTAAGTCGGATGATTTCATCTCTGGTATACTTTTTCTTTTTTTTTTTATTTACTTTCGTCTTTTCCTTTTCGTATTCTCCCGCTCTCGTAAGTCCTAACGCCATTGGCTGTAAGTCCGATCGACCCCAAGCGGCTTCCAGCCGAACTACTATTTTCTTTGGCGTCCCCCCGCCGTATTTTATTAATAACGATAATTATCGATCACTGTTAATCGACGATAACGGGAGTGCGCTAATTGATTTTAATTG
>JARPRH010000012.1:450146-463912 GCA_031763665.1 Calameuta haemorrhoidalis | reverse complement strand
TCAAACATCCGAGCCAACTTCGGTCGGTGCGTTCTCTCTGAAAAACTTCATATACACATAAAACTGTCTACTCGCAGTCGCTGTCAAATAAAATTGAGATATACATACATACACATATGAACAAAAAAAAACAAATTTTATTTCTCAAAACGAATTCGACACGACCGTCTTCCATAGCCCCCAGAATTTCTCTGCCTTTTTAAAAATAAATATCGCGACTGTCGAAAACGCTTTCGAAATGGTTTCCAGTCCAAAAAACCCTGAGACCCCTGAAACCCTGTGAGAAAATCCAATTAGGGAGAGGAAGAAAAAAGAGGCGTGGGATGAGACTGGCAAGTAGTGTCGTCAATCAGTATGCTATACAGCGAGTACCTTACAGCATCCTGATAGAGATAAATATCAAAGAGAAAAGGGAGTGGTATTGGATTATATAACACGCACACACACATATGTATATATGCACATGCGTGCGTATGTATATACTTTACGCCATGAACATCAATCGGATCGTATGACCTCCTGAACTTTCATCTGCTTTAGGTCATCCCAGAATCATCCCAGGATATGCTAAACTGTGCCATACTCCATAAATGACGTTATCCCTGTATCCTTCGTCGAAGCAGCTGCACCTATTTCATACAGTATCGCTTTTAGTCCTTGAACACATGACATGCGTGTGCAGCAAGAGCTTATATGTGCATATACATATATCAGAATTTCCAGTGAGCATGGTCCCATATAGACGACTCTTACGTATACATACAGATTGAGCATTGGAGCTTATGTACCAGAGAAGGTAGAGGGATGCTGTCCTTAGAAATCATTGAAAACAGATGATACGGATCCTGACATTTCCCAGGATCAAAATTGAGTATCGAGGGAGTCCTTGCAATCGGGACTCTTGTAGATCCTAGATTCTGTTTTTTCCTCTTTTATATTTTTTTTTATCTTCCAGCCTGAACAAGATCACTCTTGGGTCTCGGACGATATCAATGGAAACGTCAAACCTAACACTAAGATTCCGGTCCATTGTTTTCTCAGTTGTTTCTATATTTTTCCTCTCTTCTTTAATCAATAATTCCTCGCGTTAAACAACCAAGGAAGACGCTGCCAAAGTATGATCTTGCTTCTGGTCCAGTGATCCTTAGGGAGAGAACGTATAAATTTTGCACGATTCAAGTAAAGGAAGTGGATTCAAGATAAAAGTGACAATTACTAGTAAAGATAGTAGTTAGCATTAACAACGTTACCACGAATGGAGGTTAATGACGTTATCAGAATCCTGCCAGACAATTCTGAATTTCCTTCTCTCGGTGCCTTTCAATACAGTGAATGTAGGAGTTATCGCGATTCGTGTATACCCGGGCGAAGACGTCGTTAATATACACACAGTAGTGACGTATCCATCCAGTCAGCCTCTGTCTGCCAAGAATTCATATTCGTATAGAACATACAATACTCTTGATCAATAAAATACGTGGGAGAGCTTACATCGAATTATATTTCTCCACATTTGGCCCATGTTCATTTGTATGCTTCGACTATTGGTCGCCCTGCTTGCCGCATGTATAAAAAGTTACGTCGATTTTTATGTGTCCTAGGCAAACGATAAATATAGGCATAAAGCTGGATATAGAGCTTTTAATAATTTATAGAGACACACGGTATGCGTGTGTGTAATTTACCATATGTAGAGCTTTAGGTGCGCCAATGGGTGCTCGTAAAATTTTCACACGTACATTTTAAAGCTGCCTGTACAATTATGTGACGACTCAGTCCCACTGACGTATTTGGTTGGTGGTCACTGGATATAGATTCTGCTGGTCTGAATATATATATATACATATTTACACTCTTTCTCAGGCTATATGATCTTATGAGAACCGGAAGTGGACGAAGGATATTTAGTCACGTGACTGGGCGTGCCTCTCCTTGTGGCTACTCGTGTAACGTCGAAGATACTCAAGTTTGAAATTTAGTCTGCTTCCTAGCTCTCAGGCATGAAGGACAGTTTCTCTAGTCTATATATACATATATACTTGAGTATATAAAGTCGTGAACTTTCAGAGAGTGAACTTAATTATTGCATCTTTTGCCTCTGACCTTGCGACCCCTAGAGAAATTCTCAGGTGGAACAATTTCTCAATTCAAATTCTCTTCACCTTTGTATCCTTGCAATAGACGTAACTAGACATTTAAAAAAAAACATGGCAATGACATCAGCTTTGATAGCGATAATGATTAAGAAAAATGATTTTAATAATAATGAAATACCTGTCAATATTTAAATTTCCTCGTGTAATCGATGCACTCTTCGGTATGCACTTACAGTGACACGATAAAAATCTATTGTGTGCGATAGTTGATTGATATGGAGGCAATTAATTTTAATTAGGCGATATTCAGGATATCGTTGAAAGTCCCTGGTCTGTCGTATTTCCATTGACGAGGAATTTATTGAGTTTATCGGTTCTGTCGTATTTGTTATCGAAGGTAAAAGCGAATGAGGGAAGTAATTCATGCGAGGTTTGATACCGTTGATGGACAGAGTGCGAGAGAGACAGGTAGAGAGTGGGAGATAAAACATGGAGGATCCTGTAATCAGGTTTGCCAAGGAGAGTGCCATGGTAGAACGATAGTACGATGATGCAATGGCTTCCTGCCATAGGCATTCCATCAGCGTTTATGGTGTTCCCAAAGCTTTCTCCTCATTTTCCGCTCGTCCTCTGAAACATCTATACCAGCATGTTCTTGCTGTATCTAGCTTGGCACATTACCCTTACCACACCCTCAGGCCCTTCTCGTTTAATTAGCCTGAAAGCTCTATTCTCACTCTCTCGCTTACGCTCTAGTCTCTCCTCTCTCTCTCTCTCTTGCAGACGGCTTACATTCTTGACTTGCCTGCATCCGCGACCAGAGAGTTCGGAACTCCTCTTTTTTTCCTGTTAACGTCGTGTTTACCGACTACGAGAACACTCGAAATTCTCGCACACCCCTTGGATTATCGCGCGACAGGAAAATCTGTGAAATCAACAAAATAAAATAGGATCAATGAAGTGTGGTAAACTTCCTTCTTGGATATTGTTGGTTAGGACGTAAAATATCGAGAGGTATAAAAAAAACAAGAACCGGATAACCATAAACTGCATAGAAACAATGAATCTAGCAAAACAATAATTTGATTTATTTAGAACATTAATTAATGCCATGCAATAAGACAAAAAGATTTCTTTGCCGCGGAACGTGCTTAAGCTTGAGAAGAATATTTATAGGTTAGCTGCGTTTTATTATGCGCTACGTGAGAATATCTGGCTACGCGTTATGGCGTGGTTGAGTATAATATATCATAAAAGAAGACTAATGAATTTCAGCAAAGTGATTCTAAGGACGCATGAAATCCTGGCTGGTTAATTTAACGAGTCGACGCAGGATACAGTCGGAGGAACGTACGGTTGGAATTTCAGTCTAATTAGTACCATCAGGCTGACAATCTTTCGTACAATAGACGATATACGCAGTAGCGTTAGATAGTACTTACTGGCAGTGTCCTTAAGGATTTGATTGAGTTATTTATACGCGTCTCTCGTACCTTGTTGCATAAACGTAACAGATGTAAGAGAAGCCCTCTACTATGCCATATTTGAATATACTCACAGCCCTACAGTCCACAGCACGTTAGCTATTGGCAGCTGAGTGGGAGACAAAGGGCTTTGGTTCTGCTCGGGTATTGGACTATTGGATTCTGCTCGCCTCTCTTTTCCTTCATCCTTCGTGTATAGGATGTTCAGTGCTTCCCTTGTGTTCACCACACTCTCTTGGTGCTCTCCTTCGAGAGCTATCCGGCCGCGAAACTTATTAAACCAGCACTCTGCTGCCTGTCAGTCGGTACGTCGAGAATTTCTAACCTCGAAAGCTATCGATATCGACCGTAACGCGCTCGCCGTTGATTCGACTTTGCTCGATCCTCAGTTACCTTCGCTCTTAATCTTTTACTGGCGATCAATGGATTTTTGACTTTGCACTAACTTATGGCTGAGTAATACGATTTAGTGAGTATTCGAGTTCTCAGCGGACGCCATATTTTATTATGACTGTCGTCGTTTGACTACGTGAATATAGTTGCAGGACTCGATTCGGCTCAGTGACAGATATTTTCAGTGTGTCAGACTTAAAAAAATGAAATATATACGAGTGATTATTGATTAGTTTTAATCGGAATATCGAGCACTTTGTCGCTAAGAAATTCTTTAAAATTTTTCCCACACGCTAAGGAAATTGAACGTTTCCCTCGAAAGGAGATTGCGAAGAAATTCTTTTCTTGGGAGGAAGTATGAAATAAGAAAGTTGGCGCGAAGCTTGAAATAACTGGGAAGAGCGATAGAGAGAGAGAGGGAGTGACAGGGTGGAGAGGAGAAAAGTAAAGCAGAGTGTAGAGGCGAAGGGAGAAGCTGTTTGCTTCGACCCAGTTTTCCAGTCTCCCAGTTTCCCAGTCTCCCTGGACAGCTGTTCTCGGCAAAGGTAACGAACAAAGATGCAAGGAGTTTAACGTTGGCGGCCTGGACAATCCCTTCGAAGTCCAGAAAATAAACTGTTCGATGCTCCACAGGAAGAAACAACCAAGGATCCGTGTCTTCTTGTTATCGATACGTCCTATATTTTTAGACTTCCGCAGCCACGTGTCCTATCCCGGATATGCGGGTAAGCGCATGCGCAGATAAAGAAATATCACTTGTCCTCTAACAAAAATTATTCCACTGACATCCAATATCCAAAATACATAATCCGTACATTTTTAATTACAAGATATTTAAGGCTCCAGGATTATGAGAAACGTGTCATAATACAATACTGTCTTTTTGAGGAGATTAACGATAAAGATATTGACACTGGTAATTTATTATGGTAAATTTAATACATGAATTACAATAAATCCTGCATTTGACAAGTATGGCTGGACAGTTGAGTAATATCCAATTAAGGACCTCCGTCCTTAATAACTTTTTGGTTTTCATTTCGTTCCAACCTAACCCAATGCTAAAACATAAAAGTATTTTCTTCGTATACACAAAAGAGCTGACACTCGCATTTTTCAAGTATCATTGATCCAAATTTTCATCACATACGTAAACAACCAGTCAGGTACTAATGGTTGACAAGATACGATTGAACGTTTAATAACAAAGATGGTTCCTGACAATAGCAAATGACTTATAGACAGCTAAATGAATAAATAAAGCTCAAAGGATTGAATAGTGCCCAATTGTCAAACTGGCTCCTAAATTATGCAAAAGCTCGTATAGCCAGACAGGCGGCATAGCAAAGCAGTTCAACGTATGAATTTCATTGGCATATAGGAGACGCCATGATGGTTAAGTGGCTCCCGTACCTGGTAAGCTCATTCGAATGGGTTTACCTCGGTGGCAAGTTGCCAGCAGCCCTAAGGGTTATTGCCAACAGAACTTGGTAAATATACGGATTGAGTTGCTGCTTGGCAATAACTGTAGTCGCAGTAGAATATCCAATGGTTCTGCTCCTGGCGACAGTGTGGGGACCCGTGGTTACATAGAAACTCAAAGCTCCAATCGAAATTTCATCTGGATCCTCGTGCTGCACGTAATCGACGAACGAAATCGGACTCTCCCGAGAAACAAAAGAACTGCTGACCGATCTCGTCGAAGAATCTGGTCTACTGTAATTTGCTTTCGCTTACCAATGATAACTCACAGCTACCAATCGGACTGATTCATTACTTGTTGAATGCCATCCATTGTCTAATGCCGCTTGCCCTTCTAAATGGATTTCGAAGCGAGCCAATAAGACAATAAGCCCGTACAAAGGCGCCTGCTCGAGCGCCGATTATATTCCACCCACGTCAACCTGACTGCTACTTCCATGGATTGAGATAATGCTAGCGCCATCTTATGAAAATACTCCTTCGGTATTGTTATCGTGCATATAATCTTTTAAAAGGCGTCGGAGAGGACTCTTATGACCTATTCCTTACTGTTAAGAGGATTTTATTCTTGGCTATCAGACTGGCGGCGTACCTCGATCGATAACGTAGATTTCTTTATGGAGCCGATAAACGCTGCTTTGTTTTACCTCTTGAAAATCCTGTGCACTTTGTATTTATGAGAATTCGTGAATTTTCAGTAAACCGTCGAGAAACTTTCATTGTTATAAATGCGTAACTGTAACTGCTACGCTGGGGAATACTTCGGGAGTTTTCGTCTTGCTGTTTTCGTTCTACGTCAAGCTTCTCACCTCCCAGTGGGTTTATGAATATGTCCACGTTATTTCCGGTAGGAATAAAAATTTTTTAAATAATATCTCTACATACAAATCGTCTCTTGTGACACTTCCTTTAATATTCAGGCTCTATTCTAATATGCAATCCTTCACGAATTAAATAAAAATTATGTACGTGCTGTAATTCCTGCGTGAACTTTATTCACTTTTCAATGTACAAAAGTACTTACTGCATTACCATTGTTATTCGAATAGCCGACAAGCGCACTCCCGACCGATGCGTCCCTTCTTCTTCTTCTCAGGTTACAACCCTTGGAAGTACACGGTATGTATTTTATATATGGCCTCTCTGGGATTCAAGTTAAACCTCATTACCATACCGGAAGCGGCCGCATTGCGTACACGGACGTTACATATGTAGAAAGACGTAAAATTAAAATCCATAAGAAGTCAGGGAACCTTAAGAACCTGCAACATAACCTCAATTAATTAAATTAAGAGTCACTGCACTTTTTCATTAAAGTTACAAGCACCTTTCGCGCGGTCTGGTACTACATGTATATTTTGTATATTAATTTTTTTTTTAATGAAAGAAATTAATTTTTTAACCTCTTTTTTTTCGAGTCACCCTCTGCATTAATCATCCTATCAAAGCAATTCCGGAAATTACCTAAGAGGCATTGACAGTGAGGATGAAAGGTCGTATGGCACATTCCCACTCATGTATGCACTTCCGCTTTCACATTGTCCTTCTTTATCTGCCGTATCTAGAGAAACAGACATTAACGGAGAAATAAATGGGGTGAATATTTCGCAGCGGATGTCAATGTAGAAAAGGGTTGGATGTCTTAAGTCACGATAAAGGATGCTGAGGTAGTCTAGGTCAAAGATCATAACAATCGACAGTCGATAGATCGATATCATACGACAGCCTATACTTGAAATTGGACCCGAGTGTCACGGTGACGTATGGAGGGTGACGCTGCAAGAAATTAAATAAAAATGTTCACGTCGTTACGGCCTAGACGGGGGTTGCTAAATTCTTGGTGAATTGCACGGATGCACGTAAACAATGGCAGGGTTAAAAGGGTGGCTGTTAAATTCCTGGCAATCGCGAACGGTGATAATGGAAAGAATAATGGCGGGTACGAGTGAATAATTAGTAGGCGAAACGAAACAAAACAAAATATTGTCACTGGGTATGTCAAGTTAGAAAAGAAAAGGACGAGAGCGATAAGAGAAAATGAGAATGATGATAAATCAACAACAAAATGTATGTAACCCCTACGAATGATAAGTATGGGGGGGGGAATGCTTATTATTATGGGTCTGAAAATTAATCAAGTTAATGGAACCCATTATTTTCTAATTAATTTTATCTTACGACAAAACTTTCCGTATAAGAACTTCGTTGTAACCTTGCGTTATTATCTTTTCAGAGTGAAAACAGCAGTACGTGATTATTCAGCTGAATTACCTGTACCGTGTATGTTCATGAAAATTACTAGGGGCTCAATATATATATATATATACATACCGTTTCATACCGGAATTATCATTGGTTAAATACCAAACCAAATACATCGGATGTTACTCGCGGTCCATATTCGAGCAAATAGCGCAAATAGTGTAGATGGCGGAGAGGGTTAGTGTGGAGACTGTGACGTCACGGTCTCTCTCAGTGCTGCGCGCATGCGCAGCAACGCACGAGAATCCTAACGTTCCCTATATACGCGTTCGTTATTAGAATTTCAAATGAAATAGATTCCTAAACGGAACGCTGTATAAATACTTTCTGAATATTACACAAATTTTAGCCAGTTTAAGAACGTTGCATATAACGATCGAAGCTATACGAAATTCAAAGTAACCGTATAAATTTTGTCCCAGTCGATAAAGCAGAATATTTAAGATTCGAAAAACCAAGGTGAGTGAACGGTATTTATTGTTTAAAGGTGCACAGGGCACTGACACAACCGACTGCGGCTCTGTTCGTATTATATACCTATACCGTGGTACGTGTATACGAAGAGGAGAGTAAGAGTCCAAGAGAGAAAGAGATAAAGCGAACCGTCGGCTGGGCTGCTTCTCGGGCGCAATGCGCCATCTGGCAGCTACCCAGAACCTCGTTGTCCTTCTCTGTCTGGATTTTATTTTTCCTCTAGCTCCCTCTCACTTCACCCTGGCACTCCGCTACTCCAGTACTCTCAGTGCCTATATTCTTCCATACCTCCCTCCTCACCACGAGGTACCCACGGCAGCTCCTCCTCACGGTATGTTTTGTTTGCATTTTAATCGACCTCCGGGTATATTCTTCGGCCAGGACATTTTTGGCCACGAACAGAGACTAGTACTGTCTCTGTCTTTCTCTTCAGTTCTTCTGCTACCATCTTTCCATCTCTCTCGCTCTCTCTCGTTCATTCTCTTTTACTCTTTTTCGTCCTCTTCACCTACGACCTACGTATCCAGCCCATCCCCCTCAGACTCAGCCCGGACACCCTCTGACTACCCTTCCTGTGTAACCCTCTAGCCGAGCAATCAACTTCGAGCCATTGAATTCCACGCAAAGGACGCTACGGTAGGACTGAGATCGTCGTATATCCGTCGCCGTCGTGAAAAAAATGCCAAAAGCATTTTCGCCTTGCTGATTACGGATTAAAAACTCTGTCTCCTTCTATCCTTGGGTATTTGACATTGGCTTTTTCTTATTTCTCTCTACGGCTATCGAGTGCTTCGTCGCTCATTGCCCTGGATGATTATGGAATATAATAAGGACGCTCTGTGTTCTGGGCTAATCGATCGCGTGTAATGCGCTGTCTAGGAGGGTCGTCGCGACGCCGTGAATCCGATCGACGGAGAAAGAGAGGAGGCACGATAACAAACAAGTCAAGAGGGAGGTCGTTAGAAGAGCCACAAAAAGACATTCGGATACTTTTCTCCGTCTTCGAATATTCTCAATCTTTGCCCACCAGCTTGCACTTTATCATCACGCTGATTCACTATCTCGTATCGCGTAGGTAACACGAGCATTTTTTTTTTCAAAAATTTTTTCCCTTATTTCACACCTCTTTTTTTTTATAACTTCCTTGACTGTATAATTTTCGGTCATTAATTACTTATATCAAGCCAAATCTTAGGGCAACTTTGCAAATTAATATTTATGGCGAATTACGCGGTACGAAGAGACGGTATTTCGTTCGAATGTCCATATTTAAAAAAAGTTCAAATTTAATTATTTATTTTTTTACTCGACACGTTAATTAATTAACGACCACGTGTTCTGCGCCCTTGTCCCAATATAAATATCTTTAGTGAAAAAAATTATACGGGTGAGACTTTCGCGCAGGGATCCTTCTCTAGAAATTCGCGAGTAACGACGTCACTTACCTTGACACACTGGCACAGATGGGGATTGGGATGGGGATGGGTGGGGTAACTCAGGGTTGACCCACTTTGACTACTACCTACTATTAGATACTTACCAGCCAGTTATACTAGTTTCTGTATCTGTATCGCATACAGATAAGATTGTTATTATTTCAATGGGGGGGTAGGGTCACCCCTTTGTGATATATATCCTAGCATCTCGGTAGACACGTGGAAGAATTTCTTTGAAATTACAAGGTCATGCGATCCATTGAATATTTTAAACTCTTGGAAATTCTTCTTGTTACTAGGAATCCTTCAGAGGTCCTTTCCAGCATCTTCCCTGGTATCCAATGCCATTTCAGCCTCTCCCATTCCTGACGCCGAGGGTTGACAGTGCGTGGGCGAAAGCAGGAGTGAAAAAAAGAGAACATGGCCTACAAGATGAGAAGCGAAGTTGAAGCATAGACCGGAAGCTTAAGAGAAAAATAGTAAAAGTGGTAGAAGCGATGGAGAAAAATGAGAGTTCAGTTTGGGGATGCTGTGCCGGTGGTCCACATAGCCAGGAGAATGGCCAGAGAAGAGATGCAGGCCCCGAGAAGATCTCTCGAGAAGCCCCAGGCTAAAATCTTACACGCCACTAATTGCTACCATTGTGCCCGAGAGCGAAGCCCCAGCCTCCAATCCCAAATCTTCCACTACGGATATACCACCTTCGTGGACCACCCTCGTCTCCTACCCCTCGGCTTTCCTTCTTCCATAACCCTGCTACCGACCTTTCACTCCTTTCTCCTCTTACCCTCGAATCCTCTTCGTGATCCTCCACTTCCCGTTTCTGCGGAGCAAAATCTCGGTTACCTAACCTCAACTGTAGCTTGAAACGTGCGATTATACTCCGTGGCAGCAGTCACGCTTCTACAACGTACCCTGTGCGAAAATAAATACAGAGCGGTTAGTAATTAACGTTATTATTTTTTTCCTTATATTTATCTACTTGTGTAATTATATTTATATAATTTTAATTTTTTTTTTTTGTTATTTTTCGTTTTATTCTAGACATCCGACTATGCTGGTAGCTTGGTTAGTCTATCTAGACTGATGGGGTTGAATCTATTTAGGGAACCTAGTCCTTTTGTGACCTGACAGTCATTGTGGCTCAATTGACTGGCAGTCAATAGTACCAACCTGTGCGAAGAAAAAAAATTTAATAAAAATTGTTCAGTCCACAAGGTAAAAGAAAAACAAAAATTTTATTAAATTCATTTTCAAAAAATCTACTCATCTTGTCCCCAGGACTATCTCTACCACCTCCACGGCAACATCGTCAAGCACCGACCTTCAAGACTGCCTTAAAAGTCCTTATCAGTACCAGGCGACTGATAGGACGCATCCATTCTGTTCTAAAATTGACCTGAAGTCAGCGCCACGTGGAAGGTCCTCCAGGTCGACGTGGCTCTTCAATCAGTTTGACCTTTCGAGTGACGTCATGTCACCATGCTCTCGAGTCTTCCTACATTATCACAAACGCTCGAATATTCTGATAACAGGAAGCTCTGTCGAAGGAAATAAAATCATTAATTAATCAGCCAATCGGAAATCACTTAACACTAGCGCAGAATCAGTGATCTTCTCGCTCAGGTTCTTCCGCCTGAATGATAGTAGAAACTTACCCTGCACCGCCAGCCCCTTTACCCTCGTCCAACGTCAACTCCTCTCATACTCCGAGGGTAGAGGTTGTTTATTAATATCATCGGGTCGTTAACCAAGTTTACCTGTGCGCTTACATACAATACATTTCTCCTTCTGGCAAACGATAAAATCAAAATGGAGCTTCGTGTTATCGCGTTCCTACCATATACATATATTATTATCCCTAATGAGAACATTTTCAAGATTCGAAACAATGTGTTAAAAATTTAAAAAAAAAAATAGAGTTTAATTAATATCCATATTATATGTTCTAAGTTTGTCATTTAATTTAACGTTAATTCTATCGTCATTCGATTATTTATAAGATTTAATTATTGAAAAGGATACCTACTGGCGCGAATGTATCATATGATACAAAGTGTGCCTGAAGGGTTAAGCACGGTACCAGCATCGATTTCACTGGCACGAGCCAATCCAGTCAGCCCAGGCAACCCTGCAAACTCTACCATGGACATTGCACGTCTTTAGCCAGTACCTTTACCTAGTTTCATTTTTATTCTGTCAAATTGTTCTAGGGACTTTTTTTCCTAAATTTGCAACTTCAGATTTTTTTATTTATTTTTCTATCTTTAAATTATTTTTCTTTGTATATTTTTATTGAGGCGCTGGCACTGCTACCGCTTTTCACTCACGGCCCTGAACATTGAACGGCTGACCGATGACGGATTTCCTATGTGTGTTTCAGGAGTGGGAGACCATTGGAATTGCGATTGGCGGTGGAATCGGCAAGAGTAAAGAGCGATGGGCTGGGCGCTTACCGGTGTCGGAGTGGCTGTCGCCATTGTCCTTGTTGCCGGAGCTGCACTTGGTCTTTGCAGAAGGTGACAATTTTTCTTTTGGTCAGGTCAAACGTCTCTGAAGCATCATGTCCCTAGGAAGTTTCTTTTTTTCATTTTTACAATGTTATCCCACGGTTAATAGGGATTTTTATGTTCCCATGCATCGTTTTCGGTAATTTTTGAAGTATCGAGTGGGATTTATTTTATTATTTCCACAAGTCACTGCACTGCAGTAAAGTTTCGGCCCACTTTGAAGAATTGACCCACGACTGTTCTGAAGGTGGATATGCGTGTTGCAGCGCGGCAAAATTCAAATGATCAAACGAGACGTTAATATCAATTGATGATTAATTAATTCAGGTAAAGGTTTGAAAAGTTTACGGTTTTTGTTTTGACTTTAGGGGTAAGTTCTTGTTGCCCTGTATACTACTTTAGCATATCGAGAATGACATTCTGCTGTATCCCTATCGAATCTTTGACGAATAATTTAAAATTATTTTACGCTTATCAGATACTGCGCCGGATGGCAGTGGAGAAGCAGGAACGTGTGGAGCATCTGTGAAGAATGGCGGCAGCGATTGTCCTGGCTTTGGGCACCAAGGGAAGAGAAGGTAAGCGAAGGTCGAGAGGTCGAGAGGTCGAGTTGGGTACGGTTAGGTACATCAAAGGTCCGAGCCTTAACAACCTCGCGAAGAAGAAGCAGGGTAGCTGCTGGAAAATCTCAAAGAGAGAAACAGATGTAAAGTAAGGGAGAAGGGAAATATTCTTGAGTCCCTTTTGCCTTATGTACCCTATGTATATTTTCTACGGTATGTATCTATACATACATATTGACTTAATCGACTTTCAGTAATACCCTCCTTCTCGCCTGTGACGTCTTTTTACTAGGAATAAAGCTCGACTTTCACTGAATGGAGAATTAAGCGCATTTTCATTGAAAAAAAAATTCTTTCGAAGGTCGGCTTGGTCAAGGCTCAGCATCCAACAGCCCAAACAGTCCCAGGACTCTATAGACAGACCGGAAACACGTCCCAGTATCTTCTGCACAGTGAAAGTGACCTTAGGCTGGACGCCCAGGGAGCCTTTACTAGGTAACGAGCTTGGCGCACTGGTTTTAGTTATTTATTTTGGGTTTAATATTTTTTAGATTTGGGCCTTGATCGTTATTTTATATTTTTTAATAATTTTATCAAAAGAGTCTTACATTGAATAATGAAGAAAGATTTGCATTAATTCTGTAGGTTCGAAGCCGTCGATCGAGATCTTCATCCACCCTTAAGTGGGGGTAGTACTATTCCACCACAACCCTTAAGACCTGCTCCACAACCAAGACCCACCCCAAGACCCAGACCATCTCCACTGCAGGCCCCAAACGCTGTGGAATATCTGAGAATGCAGGAAGCAGGACCTGGACCACTGACGCCACCACCTCAGATACGACCTCCACAAGTATCACGCTTCTCGGGTCCACCTGGACCAGGTTCCTCTATCTTCGTCTTTGAGAACGAACCACATAAGGTTCATGGGTCATTACGGTATGAGGGTTATTCCACAAAAATGACTCCGGAGGGTATACAGATGACGTCGTATAGCAGTAAGCCAGATCACGTCGTTCAAGACTTTCAAAATGGGTATGAAGCTCAAGAGGGCCCGGATAGGACA
>JARPRH010000012.1:431222-448327 GCA_031763665.1 Calameuta haemorrhoidalis | reverse complement strand
AGATGATACCACGCAAAAACTGGACCAGATTGGCCGGCGCGTTCGGAAGTTATGGCCAATTAAGTGTTTTCACTTCAGAGCGGTGCAGCTCGCCCCAGACTGATGCTACAGGGGTTCAATGCGGGTGTTTTTTGAATGCCGAAGGATGCTCTTTCTCGTGAGATAATTAGAAATATGAATTTCCTTCAGGAACCACTAGTTCTCGTACTTTTCAAAAAGTCTCAAAACGCACTATTTCACTCCAACCTCTGCCGGTCGGTCATTTTGTATCCGATCGGGATAAAACCTTTACCATTCGAACGGGAAGGAAATTTCCTAAAAAATATGTCTTTGATTTCTTAAAATCGGGCATAGTTTCACAGAAATATACAAAAACTCAAGTGTTCCACTTCAATTGGACGTTACTGTATTATTATCCCTAATGAGAACATCTTCAAGATTCGAAACAATGTGTTAAGAATTGAAAAAAAAAAATAGATAAAGTTTAATTAATATCGATATTATATTTTCTAAGCTTGTTATTTGATTTAACGTTAATTGTATCATCATTCGATTATTTATAAAATTTAATTATTGAAAAGGATACCTGCTGGCGCGAATGTATCATATGATACAAAGTGTGCCTGAAGGGTTAAGCACGGTACCAGCATCGATTTCACTGGCACGAGCCAATCCAGTCAGCCCAGGCAGCCCTGCAAATTCTACCATGGACATTGCACGTCTTTAGCCACTATCGTTACCTAGTTTCCTTTTTATTCAGTCAAATTGATCTAGTGACTTTTTTCTAAATTCACAACCTCGGATCGTTTTATTTATTTTTCTATCTTTAACTTATTTTTCTTGTATATTTTTATTGAGTTACTGGCACTGCTACCACTTTTCACTCACGGTCCTGAACATTGAACGGCTGACCAATGTCGAATTTCCTATGTGTGTTTCAGGAGTGGGAGACCATTGGAACTGCGATTGGCGGTGGAATCGGCAAGAGTAAAGAGCGATGGGCTGGGCGCTTACCGGTGTCGGAGTGGCTGTTGCCATTGTCTTTGTTGCCGGCGCTGCACTTGGTCTTTGCAGAAGGTGACAATTTTTCTTTCGGGCAGATCAAACGTCTCTGAAGCATCATATGTATACCTAGGAAGTTTCTTTTTTTTTTTCATTTTTACAATCCCACGATAGGTTAATAGGGACTTTTATGTTCTAATGCATCGTTTTGGGTAATTTTTGAAGTACCGAGTGAGAGTTATTTTGTTATTTCCACAAGTCACTGCACTGCAGTAAAGTTTCGCCCCACTTTGAAGAATTGACCCACGACTGTTCTGAAGGTGGATTTGCGTTTCTGCAGCGCCGCAAAATTCAAATGATCAAACGAGACATTAATATCAATTGACGATTAATTAATTCAGGTAAAGATCTGAAAAATTTACAGCTTTTGTTTTGACTTTAGGGGTAAGTTCTTGTTATCCTGTATACTTTAGTATCTCTAGAATGACGTTCTTCTGTATCGCTATTGAATGTTTGACGAATAATTTTACTAATGACTTTAATTAAAATCAACAATTTTTTTTTAGATTTTTAATAAAATTATTTTACGCTTATCAGATACTGCGCCGGATGGCAATGGAGAAGCAGGAGCGTGTGGAGCATCTGTGAAGAATGGCGGCAGCGATTGTCCTGGCTTTGGGCACCGCGGGAGGAGAAGGTAAGCGAAGGTCGAGAGGTCGAGTTGCGTACGGTTAGGTACATCAAAGGCCTTAACAACGAGACTTAACTACCTCGCGAAAAAGAGTCAGGGTGACTATGTATATTTTCTATGGTATATATACATATTGGCTTAATCGACTTTCAGTAATAGCGTCATCTCGTCTATGACGTTTCTTGACAAGGAATAAAGCTTGACTTTCAGTGAATGGAGAATTTAATGCATTTTCATTGAAATAAAATTCTTTTGAAGGTCGGCTTGGTCAAGGCTCAGCATCCAACAGCCCAAACAGTCCCAGGACTCTATAAACAGACCGGAAACACGTCCCAGTATCTTCTGCACAGTGAAAGTGACCTTAGGCTGGACGCGCAGGGAGCCTTTACTAGGTAACGAGCTTGGTGCACTGGTTTTAGTTTTTGATTTTGGCTTAATATTTAGATTTAGGCCTTGTTCGTTATTTTATATTTTTTGTTAATTTTATCAAAAGGGTCGTACAGTGAATAATGAAGAAAGATTTGCATTAATTCTTTAGGTTTGAAGCTGTCGATCGAGATCTTCATCCACCCTTAAGTGGGGGTAGTACTATTCCACCACAACCGTTAAGACCTGCTCCACAACCAAGACCCACCCCAAGGCCCAGACCATCTCCGCTGCAAGCCCCAAATGCTGTGGAATATCTGAGAATGCAGGAGGCAGGACCTGGACCACTGACGCCACCACCTCAGATACGGCCTCCGCAAGTATCACGCTTCTCGGGTCCCCCTAGACAAGGTCCCTCTATCTTTGTCTTTGAGAACGAACCAGATAAGGTTCATGGGTCATCGCGGTATGAGGGTTATTCCACAAAAATGACTCCGGAGGCTATACAGATGACGTCGTATACCAGCAAGCCAGATCACGTTGTTCAAGACGTTCAAAATGGGTATGAAGCTCAAGAGGGTCCGAATAGGACATTTGGCCAATTCAGTTTATCCCACGAGGATACACAGAGTGTCAGGTACAGCGTTCAGGGTTCCTTAATGTCTCAGAACGTCATTCACGATCCTGGCGAAATTGAGCAGCAACCTTATGGTAGCTACGACATCTCCCAAAGAAGTCACAATGGTTCCCAGCAATTTCGTCAGGTCAAAAGCAACTGCAGAAACTCCTCTGGAACTTTTGGAAGTTTTGCCAACGAGAACTTAAATACAACTCAGACAATCATGGAGTCTATCTATAGCTCGCATTCTATCTCCAAGATGCTTCAGAGCAATCAGAAATCCAGTGCTGGAAATGTTAATCAGGGAGCGAGCAATGTCCAGAGTATCGAGATGACACCTTTTAGAAATTTAAACGACACTAACTCTGTCTATTGTATACAATCCAGTCCCTCGAAGAACCATGGGCTACAAAGGGTCTCTCAGCATACAGAGAATGTGCCAGAGTCCGCCATTTATGAAGCCAAAAGTAACCACGCTGGCATCCAAAATCATGAACCAAATTTATACACTGACCAGGCGACTATATTAGATGGACAACTTAGAGATGGTCAGGTACCTCCTCCGGCACCACCGGATCCTTCAAATTCTGCTCAAAACATAAGGAAGAATGCTCCTACGACCGGGGAAAGAATTTTCAACGCACTGAGATCAGTCACTTCCCAAAGTTATATTGACGCATCCGAATTTTACAAGTAAGTCCTATATCTAAATGGAGTTCGAACAAATGCTTATTATTTATTTTACCCATCTTTCCTACAGTTCCGTACTAACGTCAGCTCAGCAAGTTCAACGGTTCACTTTCCCACCTGTAACAAGATACTCTGGCATGGATAATGAGAATACTGGGACTAATGCAAAGGTAGATCCTGAATCTGTTATAGAAAATGTTGCAGAAGGTCGTTACCTTGGAAGGGATTCTGACTCCATTGGTATAGATAATGCTAGAAGAAGCTCCGACCTGTACAGTCCGGAATTGAATCTCGAAGCACACAGAACTGCGCAGGAGGTTAATACTAGATATTAGATCAAATTGACAAAGTTAATCAATACATAAGGAATCCGTCGTTACTCGATTGATTTGACTCAGGTGTACAACAGTCTTCAGGATCCACCATCTTCGCCGTTGCTGCTGAAGGATCTCAGTCAGGAACCGCATCCTTACCATATGGATCCAAGTTTCACCAGAACGTCCGAGGTACTTAGAAAAAATATTTAGCATCGCATATCATGAACCGTAGCTAAGTAAAATTGCATTCCCACCAGATGGTTGAAGGTGCGTCTATTACCCAACCCTACCCCAGCTCATACAAGGTCCAGAGTCAATAATCAAGAATAATAATGTTTCCTCATCTTCTTCGCTTCTAGGACATCTTCAACAGTATCGAGCAAAGAAGAAAGAGCATGGAGAGGCTAAATGGACTTCGAGAATTAGTAGAAATGGATGTGACTGAACCTGCAAGGTAATTTATCTAATTGAAATTTCTATAAAGAATTAGTATAATACGAGAATGTACGAAAATTTATTAAGATCTTCAATCCTGATCAGCCCCCTTTTGAGCAGAAGACGTAGCAGTCAGGATCTGTACACAGCGCTGGAAGAAGTGCAAATGAAAAGAAGACTCTCTCAGGTACCCTTAAACCTTTTATCGTCTAAAACCATAAATCTTTCTTCCCCTAGGACTCGTTATAGGTTCAGCAGCATTAAATGACTTTCTGTTATCTCCCGACAGTCGTTGGAAGACACGTACACGGGGTACACGTCCAACGAAAGTGGAGAAATGACTCCGAGCAGTCGACGTGGTTCCCAGGGGCCTGAACCTGAGCCACCACCTGACGAATCGACCCTGAAGAGGGCTGTCAGCTGTGAAAGTGTTTGTTCGGACACCAGTGTAGTTCTTGGAGACCTGGAGGAGACCCCAATCGTAGGTCACGTGTGCGTTGGCCTCGAGCATGAAAGGTGGAATGGTCGTGGAGCCGAAGGAGAAGGTGATCTGTCCGTCAGCGTATTGGAGGCTAGGGATTTGGTAGCTCCTGACGGTGGACCAGCTCAGGATACGTTTGCCAGGTAATAAAACTATCACCTCCTGCCGAATGATGCAGGATGCTTTTATTAAAGAAAATTATTTCTCTTAGGGTTTGCTTGCTACCGGATAGACAAACGCACGTACAAACAAGACTATATAGAGGAACACCATCACCGAGTTACCAAGAGAAGTTCGTGTTTCCGCTGGATGGTGGACCTGTTGGTAGGACCCTCCTGGTTGAGGTAATTCCGTAACACATGGATTAGTTATACTAATTAGAGTCTATTCAATCGACTGAATGTACCTTGAATTTTAGGTATTCTCAGTGGAGGTTGCCATGGGCGGTGGTGCTTCGTTATTAGGTGAGGCTAGTCTCAAATTAGGTCCTGCACCTAGACCACCAGCTACGACCTGGTTACCGCTTAACGGGCCCTCTCTGCCAACACCTAATTTAGGAGAACTCATGTTCTCATTGAGCTATTTACCCACGGCTGAGAGACTCACTCTAGTCGTGGTAAAAGCAAGAAATCTTTGTGGATCGCATCCGTTACCTGGTGACTTCTTCGTCAAGGTATTTCTTTACTTTCTTTTCAGTCTCTCACTCATTCGTCGAGTAAACAAGATCAATGAATAAAATGTATCTACCTTACTCGTGCTAATTAATTTATACTATATGATTTGCGTTACAGGTATATCTATTGCACCAAGGGAAGAAAATGCATAAGAAAAAGACTTCCGTGAAGAGGGGTGAAAAGAGTCCAATCTTCAATGAAGCTATAATTTTCAGTGTGCCTGCTCACGCCTTACAGGTATCCACGAGTACTTACTAAATGAATATCTTTTTTCCATTAAACTTACTAATCACTTTTATGATCTCCTTTTTTGTACTTAGACTATTCAGCTGAGATTGACAGTAGCGGAAGCCACGGGGGAACCAGGTATGGGTTCAAAGGCTTATTCAGTGGGTCACGTGATAGTCGGTTCCTCAGCTTCCGGACGATCTTTAGCTCATTGGAGACAAATGTTGGCAGTCCTGAGACGTCCCGTGGCTATGTGGCATCCCCTAAGAAAATAGCTTATAGAGATACATCAAGTGAGATTCCTCTCCAAGTAGATAGAAGCCCTTGAACGAAGTACCGTGAGCAAAGTGCACTCTTTGGCAAATGAAATAAAAGTAACGGAAGACCTGCGAGAAAATGGGGTGGAGAAAGTAAGAAAGAAAGCAAGAAAAGAAAACGGAGACAAGAGTGCATCTTTCCTATCAAAGAAGAATCTCCAACGCTGTTTCGAGAGCATTCTTAAGATGGAGATAGAGAAAAATATCATTTTAACTAAAATTATAGTAAAGGTTCAAGGGTAGACTGGTACAATACCGATAATTCCTGTGACGTTCGCGTAACGTTTTATCGCGAAAAATTCTCCCCTCCCAAGTTAACGTTTAACGGTAATAATAATAACAACAACAATATATATAACAATAATAATAACCTTCGAATACGAGGATACATAACCTCGGGCATTCACAGAAAATCTTATGTACTTTGCGACAATTATTGATGTTCATCATCACAGACTGAAGTCTACCTTGAATTGATACCAAAAAAAGATCCATCGGCACAAAAGGCAAAAAAAGAACAATTGTTAGATTCTATCGTTGACCTTGACTCTGTAGATTGCCGACAGAGTGGGTTTGGAAAAAAAAGGGAACCAATCAGGGGTAAATGAAAGTGGATGAATGATTTTTTTTTTGAATGCAGTCTATTGCACTTGCGTGTGTACGTGTGAATTTGTGCGTGCGTGTCTGTCCCTTGGGTGTGACTGCGTGACTGTTATGAAACAAGGCGCATCGATTGGATAATGAATACAGAGGCGGGAAAGGTCTTGCTTTTTGAAAAAAAAATTATAAGTGCTCTTCCCCGTTTAAACCGAGGAATACAGAAATTTTGACTCGCCATTCGGTTTTCTCGCGATTATAGATAAATCAGGTTGGAGGATGGGATAATCGATCCTTTTGACATCGTCTCCGGGAACACAGCTATATAGGGTCGAAATTCACGTTTGGTGTTTTAAATGCTAAGGGGTAAAAGAAAAGAAAAAATGGATAATATAATGAAAAATGTAACATTGTTATTTCCAATGGAATGTTAACGTTTGTACAGAGTTTATTAGCGGTGATTGTAGTCAGCGTACGACGTGTCTTCTGATTCGACGTTAAAAACTGGCGTTTAAAAAAAACTTAATAATTTTGTTATTTTTATTTTTACTTATCACGAGCGACCGAGTAGTCATCAACTTCGCTTACGCAATCTTCCTCCGTGTCTTCTTCAATTTATTTCTATCTTATTTCTTTCGTTTAATCAACACGTCATCTCGCGACAGCTTAAAACAACCGATTGAAGACCCGTCGCCAACTTCACTTCGATGAAAATTGAAAACAATCAACTAAAATTCCCGAAAAAGATTTCTCGCTTGATCTCGAACGATCCCGATAAAAAAACGTGATTAATTCCAACAACAAAAACGAAGCTCAGATCGGACAAAAGATTACGAGCCAATTGTTTCAACCCTCGCCTACCATATACATATATAGGGCTAGTCAGTAGAAACGCACCAGCAGAAGTTGGCCGCAAGTGGCCGACACGTCAGTGTGGCCTCTTCAAAAAAATGTAATCAAAAATGACAGTATACTGGCAGTTCGCATAGCGATAAATTAGGTTTTTAAAACATTTCAATAGTTAGGTTACTGAAATAATTTATTAATACTCTAATGACAAAATGTAATATCGGTTAAGAGTAATTTTTGAACTTTGAATTTTGAAAACAATGTAAAATTTAAAACATTCATAATTTTGATATACTTTCCAAGTAATAATCACGACTATAATTCTGCAATACAATGCTATAAGATATTTAAAAATCAATTAATTGAAATGTTTTTATAGCAAAAAAGTGTGTATGAACAAATTACTTTTTGTCATTGGGTAAATCATAGTAACAGTAGAATCAATCTTGCGCAACCAAAATAGAAACTTTTTAAGTACTTCTAAAACTTCTTAATGAATCGTAGGTAAAGCAGGATCACTCTCTGGATTGTATCAGGATACAGATATTTTGGATGCGCAAAATTGATTCTAACTATGAATCACCTAATGACAAAAAGTAATTTGTTCATACGCATATTTTTGCTGTAAAAATATTTCAAAAACCTAACTTATTGCTATGCAAATTGTCAGTGCACTGTCATTTGTGTGTAGCTGTCACTTTCTTGAAGAGGCCACACTGCCATGTCGGCCACTTGTAGTCAACTTCTGCTGGTGCGTTTCTACTGACTAGCCCTGTATATGGGTCATTCCATACCAAATCATCAAATTTTAAAAATCATAGTTTTTTTATTTAGCTGAATTTTTCGCATCTTCTTGTATGTATCAAAAGACGCTTACCTTTAAATTTTTAGCCCTGAATCTTCAAAAGTTCTTAAGATATCAATTTTTGAAAATTTCAAAAAACTAACGGTATGGCAGTTTAAAAAATTCATAACTCCTGATCAATTCATCGTAACCTAAAAATTATGGGGGTCATTCTTTTCGTCTCGAAATGTAGTTTTCGAAAAAAAATATGAAAAGATCAAATTTTTATTTGTTCAATTTTAAACTCAAATTGTGAGTTTTCTTTTTGAAGAGCGACATTTTGATTTTTTTTTTGAAAAAATATGTGTTATACTGTTACTACAAAACAAATTTTTTTAACCAATGTTCAAGATGGGATTCGAACATCTTCGATTCTTTAACTCACTTTTTCTTTTTTTGATGTGAAACATCGAATGGCGCGTTCCGCAGGGGACAGCATGTAAGACGTCGTATTACCTCGCTATCAACATTATTTTAACAATTGATGTTTCACATCTACCAGGCGTCCTGTGACGGTTCATTGTTTTCTTTAAAGTCTGCGTTTAAAAAAATTATAATTAATACCAATCTACAGTGTCAACCAGCCAAAGTACTTAACTCACTCGATTCATTGCGAAAATATCATTTTTTCTCCACTTTTTAAACAGTTTTTCTGAGTCTTTCTATGACATTTCATCTAAATATCGAAAATCGACGTTCAATATTGACCTCCTCCAATGAGGAGATGTGCCAGTTGTTAGTAAAACTAAAATAGTTTATTACATCTCCTTCATATTTTGTGCTTCAAAGAACATTAATCAATAAAAGTCATATAAACTGTTTAAAAAGTGGAGAAAAAATGATATTTTTGTAATGAATCGAGTAAGTTAAGTACTTTGGCTGGTTGGCACTGTAGATTGGTATTAATTATAATTTTTTGAAATGGAATGACCCATACACATATACACATGTGCACACGCTCACGCACAGAATTATACAGTAGAAATACATCACCTGAAGTTAGCGGCGCCTATTTAAGTCTTATGGTAAAGCCATGTTCAAGTGGTGCGTTTGGGCTGAGCAACCTAGTATATACTTTACTCTAATAGTTACTTACTATCGTATAACTTTTGTACCTCTTCATAAACAATTGCTACGAGAAAATTTAAAAAAAATGACAAAAAACCTTAACAATTATAAAATATACAAGAGATATTATTAAAAGTGACAAAAGGAAAGAAAGAAAGAAAAAATATGAAAAAATTAATGTTTTACACGCTATTATACATTTTTGCCATAAACGCGAACTTTCAAAAATCCATATTATATACAAAAACACGATTATATATAAATATACGTGTATACGTAACACACACACACAGGCGCGCACATAATGTATCTATATAATTATAAAGATAATTCAAGTCTTTTCTATCGCCAATAATTATGGGACTAAATTATGCTGGATTCGTATTTTCCTCTTCCATATATATATACATATATATATACATATATATACATATATATATACATATATATACATATATATGGCAGTTGTGGCACTCACAACGGCAAGCTGTTTTTTTTCTAAAAAAAAAAAAAAAAAAAAAAAACTAAACCTTGAGGCATGTGCCATTGCAGTTCTAACCTAATGTAACCTAACGAAACCATTTCTTAGCCCATCGCAACTCTGCGTGTCAAGCATGAAAATTTTTTTTTTGAAAAGTCGGTGTGTGTGCCGCTTTATGGTCCTGGCAGTACACCTTAAGTATGAAGATGCTGTCAGGCCCGTCCTGCTAAACACCGAGTGTCCTCGTAACTGTTAATACTCTCAAGGCAAAAAGTTCTGAGAACTAACCATCTTAAAATACAGAGTGAGTCACTAGAAACGCACCAGCAGAAGTTGGCCGCAAGTGGCCGACACGGCAGTGTGGCCTCTTCAAAAAAATGACAGCTATACACAAATGACAGTATACTGGCAGTTCGCATAGCAATAAGTTAGGTTTTTGAAACAATTCAATAGTTAGGTTGCTGAAATAATTAATTAATATTGTAATGGCCAAATCTAATATCAGCTAAGACTTATTTTCGTAACAGATTGCAATTAAAACGATGTAAAGTTTAAAACATTCACAATTTTGATGTACTTTCCAAGTAATGATCACGACTGCAATTCTGCAATACAATGGTGTAAAAAATTTATAAACCAATTAATTGAAATATTTTTACAGCAAAAATATGCGTATGAACAAATTACTTTTTGTCATTAGGTGATTCATAGTTAGAATCAATTTTGCGAATCCAAAATATCTGTATCCTGATACAATCCAGAGACTGATCCTGCTTCACTTCCTACGATTCACTAAGAAGTTTTAGAAGTACTTTACTTAAAAGTTTTATATTTTGGATGCGCAAAATTGATTCTACTATTACTATGATTCATCAAATGACAGAACATTTCAAATAATTAATTTTTAAATATTTTACAGCGTTGCATTGCAGAATTGCAGTCGTGATCATTACTTGGAAAGTATATCAAAATTGCGAATGCTTTAAACTTTACATTGTCTTAATTGCAATTTGTTGCGAAAATAAATCTTAAGTGATATTACATTTTGTCATTACAATATTAATTAATTATTTCAGTAACCTAACTATTGAAATATTTTAAAACCTCACTTATTGCTATACAAACTGTCAGTGTGTTGTCATTTTTTAAAGAAGCCACACTGCCGTTTCGGCCACTTGCGGCCAACTTCTGCGGGTGCGTTTCTACTGACTAACCCTGTATACAGGGTGTCCCACGACTTATTGCCCAACAGGCACTGGCATATTCTCCGTTGAAAATAGAACAAAATGCAGTTTGTCTGAATGAAATCGGTTGCAGCGTTCTCGAGAAAATAAATATTAAAAATTTAGAAATATCATCATTTAAGTTTCAATCATCGTCAAAAAAACAATAGCAGTAGAAAAAGTAGTAAAAGAAAGTGGCAGGAGTTTGATTCAGTGAACGCTTCACTCTAGTAGAAACTATAATATTATCATTAGACTATGACTTGTCGAACATGAGACATTCAATCGCACAGTTTTGCAAAGTGGGATAAAAAAATTTAATGTTCAGAATGGTATTTATTAATGTATGGTATGTACACCCTTCGATTTCCTCTGCGCGTGTGCGAGTGTGTGCGTGTGTGCGCGTGTGTGTGTGTCCGTGTGCGTGTGCGTCTATATGTGTATACACGTATACCAGGTACTTCCATTTAGTATTGCAATACGCGATATTACGCGTACCGTGCAGTTGCGAGCAGGTGAAAAAGAAGAGAAAGCAGAAGAAACAGGAATCCTTTATTTTTACCTCTTATACCGAATTTTTCTTTGGTGGCTCGAGGGTTGCGTAATGGGAATATGTCTGCGAGTGAAGGAAAAATGAAGATGAAAAAATATGGGACTGACGTGGAAAGAGGTGGGAGAGAAAAAGTATTGAAGACAATAATAGAGCCAGAACATTTGTCGTTCTAGTAAATGCTAATTACCCTAATTACCAGAAAATAACGTAACTTCTCTCTCATCAACCCGAATCTGTAGAAAGCGCTGGAAGTCTGTGTCAGGGATAATAGAAATTTCTTGAAATATTTTTAACTCTGACAAAAAAATCCTCTCATTTGGATTCACCGACTCTCCAATACTTTTGCCAATGGTTCTCTCTGCTTTTACTTTGTCTTTGGAAACCAAAAAAACCGCAGTCGCATGGCTACGTATTGCAGGAGTGGTACGATTCATACGAAAAAAAAGAAGATACTGTAAGAGTTTAAATTGTTTGATATTTTTGTTACGCCTCTCTGTGATATAATAAGGGCACATTTCGCATCACCCTGTATATGCATTAATCTTCCTGTCTTATTAATAATAAGGTCAGACATGTTTAAGATTGACTAGAAGGAAAGGGAGGAGGAGGAGGAGGAGGAGGGAGAGAAAATTTGGCAGATTCAAAAAAAATATATACATATATACAATCAATCGCCATGCTCCCCTCCGACCGTAACGCGGGCGCCTCGCCAGAATAAAGAAAGGGATTTTTGAAAAATCGTCTGACGTTAAAAAAACCTCATTGGACGTTCGATCACGCCCAGGAACACTTTCACGTATAATTACGAACCGTACTATCAATCTGTCACGTATCGTATAATAATTAAGAACGTAATGAAATTAATCTTAAAATGCATTAAAACCAAAAAAAATAATACTAAGCGATAATGATGTTAATTATTGTACGGCGTATATCGCATGGAGATTCATATATACTATTAAAACTATACACCGTCATTGTTGACCATCGTTGTAGTTCTATTTACACGTTTCGTTTACTGAATAAATTCCAAAAAAAAATCATATTCAGAATTAAAATTCCTAGTATTTGCGTATGATCCGTCCTTTATCGTGACGTAATCCAAATGACAAACCGCCCCTACGATAAACCCTATCGGATATAAGATAACGGACCCAGTCGTGGACACTTCATAAGAAATTATATTTTTTATTCTTTCTGTACACACTGTAGATCAGTAAGGGTGCCCATGACTTGTACAGTATTTACTAGCTACTCTCTCCCACCACTAGGTCAACTTCTTAAAGGTTTTCGAATTGAAAAGACTCTTGAATAAACTTCTGTTTTTTTTTTCTCTAACAATCACTTCTTTTATAATAGCGCTTTACTTACTTACAGCAATATACACACAGTTTCAATTGGTCATTATTAAAATATAATAATAGAGGCTACTATTGTTATTATTATTTTCATTAAAGATATTATATTCCTAATAATATACACTGTATACATACAAGCGTACCTGTACCGTGTAAATACAAGATATTTGGGGGGGGGGGGGCGTTCTATTTAAAATCATTTTGTCTTCCTGACAATAAAATCTTATCTTTTTATTAATTTTTTATATTTTTATCAGTCAGGAATACAAATGTCATGTTTTCGCGGGTACGGGTACGCGTGTACGCATCTTTGTAGATTGAGATATAAATACATTCATCTGTAACAATGCGCCTAAGTAGGTGTCGGTAATTTAAATTTTCTTTCTTTTGTCTTGATCGTTTTTACTTGCTCTCTCGCGGTATGCAATATTTATAATTTATGGTACGCACATTTGCTCATTCATCACGCTGATTAATTAATTAATTAAATTAATAATTGGTCCCTAGAATGTCACAGCCAATAAATGCATCGGACAACAGTCTAAGCTTATAAGGCCACTCGACTAAGAAATATATTCACACTCGTGTACGGACATGTGAAATCACGAAATATCTTTAGCAGATTCGCAAAACACGCGACGTGATTCACTACAGACGTGTAAATGCAATTATCGATATCCGTTCCTAATCTTCAATTTTTCTTTACTTCTTCCTCAAATCAGTTTCCATGACTGCATAAAAAAGCTCTTCCGCGTTTTTAACGTTCCTTCTTCAGTCTTTCCAACGGTCTTGCAGAACAATTCTCGAACATTCCGACTGCTTTGCGCCTGCCTAGCTTTCCCGCTAAGTCTTCTTATTCCCGTTGGCCTTATATCTCCTAGGAGGTCAAGTGTCAGCTTTTTTGATAGTAGCACGTTTAACATTAGGATTTTTAGAATTCTTAAAAAAATTGCAATTACCCATAGAGAGGAAATGATTAGGCTGACATTTCATGACGTCAGAACAAAACTGTCGCTTTACCCGAAGGGACAAAAGATAAGGAATGACTTTCACGTAGACTTCCTGGGTACTTCGTATTGTCTGTCTCCAAGAGTGCGGAATTCCTCGTCGAGGAGACACTGCCTTAAGAAATGATTAGAAAGTAGAACGAATGACAAGTGATAAGTAGCACATACTACAGCAACTCTCAGACTCAAAGTATAACGTGACAAAGAGTTGCGCGGTGGGGCAGGGATAAAGTTCTACGCTTTTGCAGACAATGACGAGACGCGTCGATTGAACGGAAATCCGGAATTAAAGATTAAAATTAATTTTAAGAAGGAGCATCGTCGTTGCAGGTACAGGAGCGATTACGAAGATTCATCTCGGTGTTGTACACTGGTGTTAAAACCGATGAGTGTGGGCCGGTCCAGGAGCAAGAGCAGACTTTGTGGAGCAAACGGCCATTGTACTTTGGTGCGACCTATCTAGAATCTCATGCCCAGGAATCCTGTGCGTGTGTCCTATTGTCCCATTCTCAGGATTATTGGTACCCTGGTGCAAGAGCAACGGAGTGACTGCGATAACGGAAAGGGAAATCCTCCTGGAGTTACGCGACGACTGTCGTTAAACTGTTATTTTTTGCCCCATAACCTTCAGGCCTGAAAACGTCGAAAATGACGTATTTATACATTTTCAAATCACTACCAAAACTTTCTTCGACTACAAAGCGATCAAAAGTCGTGCTGTGATATTCATTTCCTATCCATATCTATCATGGCTTACCTACCTGTCATGACTCAGGACTCGTACGCTTGAACTTGTAAATAAATAAAGCATGCGGAACTTACTTTGACATTAGCATTGAGCTCTGTTGAGAATTACTTACTAGATCGATATGCTTTAATTTTGTAGAACTCGCGGAAAGGCCTCGAAGAAGGTTTTTTTCACGAAACCTTGCGTAGCCAAGCGTCAATATATAGATAATGCCTTACAAAACAGTTAGACGAGTGTGCTCTAATTAGTGGCTGCTAAATATATTAAAACTATATATGGCGCGAAACAATCAGGAATAGTGTGTGGCAGAGCGTGAACAAAACTTTCAATATAGCAAAGAACGAATTCGACGAAAAAATGAAGCCTCAGCAAAGTAAAATTTAGCTCTGTTACAATGAACTCTTGTGCTGTACAACTTGTGTAAATAGTAATAATAATATAGCCCTGGTGTATAAGGAATATTATTCGTTACCGTGAACCTCTGCGTAGTCACTGATCTGGATTACCTTATGGTAGCATGCTGCGTCGAACGCGACCAATCGGCGACAAGAGCCTCACCTCTTCCTGTGATCCGCTGTTGACCTTGAACTCCTCTGGAGCTTTCGAAAACAGCACATTGCATCATGTCAGGTGCCACGGTCGCCTTGATGGCTCTGTACGTCAGTCTGTCGCAGAGAGTAGCAATTAATACAAAGTTCTTTAGAAACTTTCAACGCTAGCGAAAGGTCATGGTAACCTGAATTATTGTATACCTGGGTAACAAGGCCAAGACAGATGCAAGTAGTACGGTTAGCCAATAGGTGTGTCTACGAATGGCGACTAGAGTGACCCAATAGGAACCTGGTAGACCCATGCAATTTACACAAACTGTATTGTATATGAGACAGAATCCAAAGAAAATGCAAAGTGACGCCAATATTGCGCCAGCGTGAATTATCATCTGAAAGAAATAAGATAACATCGCTATGATACTTCGGAAGATGATCTCAGCTTCACTTCAATGTACCGTACGTTACTTACCCAAGATCTTGTTTCTAAAGCAACGTGTATCAGCATGACTATTATACAGGATGTTGTTATTGTAGTACCAAATTCCCAAATATCTACATCGGAGTCGTGATAGGCCTTCAAACATATAGATTAAATTATATTTGATCAATTAATGCTTTTACATTAATCAGAGAACGTGTTGATTTACTCACGGCTTCGGTTATAAAAAATATAACGATGCTCTGATATAGGGCGTCGGCTATTGTTATCCAAAAGGAGTGAGGCTGATAAACCAGACCAAGCCGACCTCTTCTGTATAATTGAGGATTAGCTAGGAGAACCTGGTCTGAGGCTATCTGGTCGTAAACGCCCAGAGCAAGTGGTGGCAGTGACGTGAAGAATAAATTGTACAGCATCAAGTAAATTTGGTCGATCATCACTGCTCCTGAGAAGCCGCAGTACAGCTATACAAAGTGTAATTAAGGTTGAATTACATTTATAAGATAATATTGCATGATTAGCTGACTTCTTTATATGGTAATACTTGATGACCTGGATGACCAACCTGGAACCAGAATATAAGGAAGACGAAGGTCGCGTTCTTGTAGAAGAAATAAAGGATCATCCTCGAGAGACGATCGTAGCACCAATGGCCGTGAAGTAGGAGGAGTCTGGTGAGCATGGGAAACCTGGCGATTGCAAAATCGGAGGCCATGACAGCTTGTGTACCTTCGCGTCCTGAGACACCAACGCCGACGTCGGCTGTCTGGATCATACTGACATCGTTGGCACCATCACCGATGGCTAAAGTTCTCATGCCCAACTGTTCCTTTACTATCCGGACTATGTATGCCTAGAAGACGAGATCCAGGTAAGTGAGACAAGCTCAGATATATCTAGATCAATCAATGCCTTAACAAGACTAGATGAATACCTTCTGCAGTGGAGTAGCACGACAAGCAAGCACACTGGCGCATCTTCGGGTCAAGTCGAGAAACGGTCCAGTGAGGCCCGATCTAGGATCTAAAATAAAAGTAAGCGTTTTCCCGTCCACCACTAAGGCCCTCCGCTTCCAGGAACCAATTCTGTGTGCTACATGTTCAGCTGAGTCAGGATCAACCAACGCATTTTCACCAGGATAGTCAACCATCCTGCTCGCAGTCTCTTGCTCAATAGCTTCCAGATGACCATGGATCAGAGTCTCAGCTACTGTCTTGGACCTGGCCTGGAGCCTTAGTAGTTGCATGGCAGGGGAAAACAAACGCGCAGAATACGCAATATTCACTGCAGTCTCCGGTTTGTCTCCTAGGAAAATAAAAAATCAGTCCAATCAATCAAAGGCAATCATAGTGAACCACTCTATACTAAAGAAAAAAAAGTCCTTGCTTTACTAACCTGTCAGAACCCAAACGACGATTCCTGCATCGATCAGAGCCGATATCGCTTCGGGTACTCCCGATTGAAGTTTGTCCTCAATTCCAGTGGCTCCTAAAAGAGTCAAGTGGGACTCGAGACTGGCGTATGAGTCTCGTATCCGACGTTCCCGACTATCCGTAGACAATTCGAT
>JARPRH010000012.1:394005-417216 GCA_031763665.1 Calameuta haemorrhoidalis | reverse complement strand
ACATTTTTAAAGTCACGATGACTTTTATCGTAAAGAAATTTGATTTCTCTAACGATATTGATAATGACCTCGTCTATCGAGTTCGTCATATTGACAGGTAATGACATTTCACGAATTAAAATATTGACATATATTTAAAAAATTGTTTTTCTCACGTAAGCTGTTACGGTGCACGGAACGGGAGAGTCGCGGCATGCTCGATGCTCCGTTCCATGATCCGTAAACTACGAAGACCTTAGTTACCGTGTTCCGTATCGTTGCTATGCACGGAACGTAGCCAAAATCGTAGAGATGAAACAGAAAAATCATCTCGTGCGATATATGAGTGCATTCCAATACAAAGTTCTCAACAGAAGAGGCAAATCCACTAATTTCATTTTTGAGAGAAAAATTCAATTTGGTCATGAACAATGACCGAAAAATTCCAACTTCCAATTCAAAAACGACAATACACGCTATATTCTTGAGATATTTAAATGAAATACAGTCAAAAATTTATGTATCATATTTTAGTTATCATAAACCTATAATTTCATGTGTTAAAGAAATTGAAAACAAATAACTTCCGAATTAAAATTAAAACACAATTTCTTGTAAAAAAAAAAAATAATTTTCAATTATACATAGTTTCCCGCACTGAACTTCCTACAACATGTTTACACATCATTCGTGAGTACAATGGTATTCACTGGTTTTTATTATATAAAAGTAACTGAACTACGGTAAAGTAATCACTACAATTGAGATTTTACTCACGGAGGCTTCTGTCTCGATGATTCGACTGGAACAACGTATATTCACATCTTTCACATGGTTCTTATTTTGCATATTACAGTTCTGAACTCCTTCCATTGAGAAAACTTTCGACCAATAGAAAAGTGATAGAAAAGGACAAAACGGTACTAACGATTCGCTTTCTCTTTCTATTCCCGGTTACACTTTCTGCCGCTACAGCGAGCAGTCCAGTACTATATGTCGATGGTCTGCTGTCGCTGCCTTCTCTCTGTTTCATCTGCTTATGTCTTTTTCTCTGTCTCTTTATGTCTGTCTCTTAACACGATTCCATTCCACTTCTCCAGTTCACTCTGACTCCCATATAACTTGTTCGTCAACCATTCGAGATGCGTCCTTTTGTTTGTTCCGCCACGAACTACGATCAGAGCCTACTTTATTTTTAGCGTTTACCATAAAATAAAAAAAAAGAATTAAGCTGAATTCAAATTCGTAAAGATTGAATCGTAATAAGTCAACAGTCGGTACCTAGTTGTCGTTTATTTCTATGAATGCACACGGGTCAATTGTTTTAAAAGAAGAATCAGCACGGAGTCAGCTAAGAGAAATATATTCAAATTGTCATCAGATCCTAAATAGCTAATTGTTACCTGAGTAAGTTAAGGTAGATTAAGGTAAATTGAATATAATCATTTAATTCACAATGTCTCGTTAATCAGACCAGCGAGTCGTTACTAATGAATCATAATGCAACAGCTGTTCGTCATGTGGAATCTCAGGGAACGGAATCCCCGATTAAAGCAACGCCGATATACAAATATGTATAAATTCTATTAATAATAAACAAGGACCGACTACTAGCCATATCGCGTCAACCCATTGCCAATGTTCTACATAAGAACTGCCTTTCTCGTTGTTTCCTTGACTCGACACGAACAAAAGAGGATCGAAGCTATTCAACTAATTTATCTCGGGGAGTCCGCACATTATTGACAAGTGCTGAGGAATTGTGAAAATGGCATCTTGGGTCCTTCCTACCGTCCTCACACTATTTGAAACCGCTAAATAGCTGTGAATGCCAATTGAACTTGCCGTTTCTAGCTCGTCAGAGTAGTCGCGTGTGAACTTGGCTTAACTGTCAGTCCGTAGCTACTGGATGAGTCCAGAGGTCCAACCAACCAGTCAATCACCATTATGACAGCTGGTAGCAATTATCAATTTCTCGTTCGATCTCAATCTATAAGTAAATAAAATGGCCGCCGTTTTACTTCCTGTTCGATTGATGGAATTTGATCAATTATTTGTAACGTATCACAGCCATATGGATGTAAATCGATTCAACAACAAAACGAAACAGGTATGAAGACCTAAGGGTCTCCAAATTATCTCTAAATTATCCAAATATAGTAATACACGAATATTTGACATATTCACGTTCTTATTTGTGTTTTTATGTACCTATGACATATAAGTAGATGGAATAGGACAATGAAGTCGCCTTAACGACTTCATTTTGGCGCGTTCCGCAAAGCTGACGGTCACGCGTGGACTACTGACCTTGAGGAGCGACTGGTGAACGCCGATACCACCCTGCAAAGAGTTAATTCTTTGCGAACAATAATTTTTATTTTAATAATAAACAAATATCGATAACATAATTGAACCGATACTTTGATGCGTAAGATTAATTTTTCTCTATTTTTTTTATTGATCCAATAATATGTTCTGCGTGCAATCAATAATTAACTTTCAGCTGTATCAATCGAAGAATCAATAAGTGTCTATTCAAAATTTCAAGCGTTGCGTCAATTGATACATCATTTAATCGTGACAACATAATTTTACGCATAAAAGAAGTTATTTACAAGTGTCACAAATGTTTGGCGATCGTTCAACCGAGCGTCAAAAGGTCCCTCGAGCCGAGCATAACAAAAAAAAGTTAATAATGCTAAGCCCCATAGAGTCTTCGCCGATTGAAAATCAAGGTCAACGTTAACTTTACGAAATAGGCAGCGCGAACCTCGTCTGCATGTCAAAAGCAAGACAACAGTTCACAGCGAGCCGGACATTCCGCCATATCAATATAAAATGACGACAAAAAATGCCATTTTCACATCTGGCAATGTAACGACAATTCAATCTCTCGTGTATATCATAGAGCTTCTTTTCCTTGAGGATAAGGTCAATGAAGCTCCAGCGTGAGCTTTGGGTAGTCAAACATGTAATGTGAATATTGGAATTTCAACTAAAAATGTTAAAATAATTAAGCTATATAAAAATATATTTAAATCTATTTTTCATAATATTTATACATATAGACTATATCTAATAAATAAATGAAATTATTTAAATAACGTATTACTCATAAAAAAAAGTGAAGAAAAAAATAAGCATATAGTATCATATAAACACCCGCCGTATGCGTAAAATTAAATGGCAAAAAAATAGCCTAAAAGTTTGAGAGTCACTGTTACGAAATATCGTGATTAATGAGAAGACTAGAAACTCAATATCGAGCCAGAGATTCGTCTAACGACATTGGTCAACCATGTCAATCGTGAAGGACAGAAGAGTCATGGAGCAACCACGTGACGATCAAACGATTCTTGTGTCGACGATACGGGTTGATACTCTGGTCCAATGAAATTCAATTGGACTAGTTAGAAAAAAGAATGTAAATAAATAAGAGATCACCGATCGGCAAAATTTCGTGTCGTAGGATCATCACGTCGCCGTCGAAAAATTTGGGATCGTCGCGTCTTGCGTCACGGGAAACGGCGATCAGTTACGGCTTGAAGTCAGCCCCGAACGTTGGACGCGCTGACGGTTACCGCATCAACGGTTTCCTTCTCTCGGCCGTAAAGTTCGTATTTCCATAAAACAGATGAGACGCTTTACGATCTGAAGTATTTCTGAGAACGTATCAATAGTATATTACATTACAAGGGCAGAAAACGGGTGCTCAGTTTACTGCCCGCGTCGTGTATACTATTTTTCTTGATCCCCAGCCGAAAGTACATGATCGATGCGTCGATTTCAGTGCAGAAAGCCTTGGATTCACCGATAGGGGTCTCCAGAGCTTTTGCACTGAAATCGATGCGTCGATCATGTACTTTCGGCTGGGGATCAAAAAAAATATTTTAAAGAGACGAAAGGATTTGAAAAAGAAAATAAAAGAAGTACTGTTGGATTCAACGTTACCCGGATGGATGATAGCTGAGACGTCAGATTGGAATAGTAAAAAGAAAATCTGAACTTTACTTACAGACCATTTTTCATGTCACTGTAAAAATGAGAATCTTGGGGAAAAAATGTTGATTCGTTGCGAAAAAATAAGAAAAAAAAATTAGACTCAGTAAATTCCTTATCGAACTAGCAGCGATAATCGTGTCCATTGGAAGACCAATTCCGTTCACACTGAATGACCTCACAAGGCATCGCGTGGGTCGGCTACACGTAAAAGGTGTAAATTAAAGAGTAAAGTAACTGACTTGTTATTCTGCAAGCGAGGAATTTGTAAACAAAATCCCCGTTGTCAAAAAAAACGAACACCTAGCCCGCAGAAGCTTTATTTGCTCGGTCCGAATGATTAACCCCACTTGTATAAACATTTTGGATGTTGCGAAATTATTTTTTCAATAGAACAATAAGACGAGGGCGGATGTATCGTATAAATCAGTCGAATTTCGTGAACAATCAGATAAAGTATCACCGTGTGACGTAATTCCGTTAGGGCGTGATCGTGGTTGTGGGACTTGAAAAAAATCGATCCCTTCTCGTATCCATGTAAGCGAGAGAAAAACAAGCCGCAAGTTGAAATTTGCAATTTGCTTCCTCCGAATCGTAGGTAGTGTACGAAGACTCTATATGAGGAAGCATTTTCATTTTTCTAAATCTTTGGCTTCCTCATATATGAATCTTTGTTTACTACCAACGATTCAGAGGAAGCAAATTGCAAGTTTCAACTTGCGGCTTGTTTAACGTGAGTGCCAAATTTGATACATATCACGGCTGAATGATGTTCTATACTTTTGGAAAGTTGAAGCTAAATCGGTCAAGTTGACGGGACTTATATTGATAAATTTAATATCCCGAAAAATTCAAAATATCATAAAATCAAAACTTCTCGATGGATTCGGCTCAAATGCAATACCAACCAACCTTGGATACAAATCTCTTCGTCAAGAACTATTTAGACGAGTATCACAAAATTTGCGATCGCTAGAGTGATAACGCCCCTTTTTTGGAAATTTGAAAACGACATAAAATCCGAACCGCAGCTTGAATAATGACAAAATTTATAGTCAATGAAGGAATTATAAAGCTGCACATGCCTGCAAAGTTCGGGGACTGTAGCTAAAACCGTTCTCGAGTTATAAACGTTTGAATTTTGGGAGGTCATTACACAAACACGCGCGCGCGCACACACATCCGGACATTTTCTCCAAATGTGTTTTCCCGACATTTTGGCACATTCTGAACATGGTGACATAAAAATCTCGAAACCAAATTTTACCATCGTTACATAGCTTCCTCTATGAGGAAGCAAAAAGGATCCTCAACTTCTTGCATCGGAACTATTTCCATTCGTATCAACCACTGGCAACTATAGTCCAGCAGCTGTCAAATCAGGGAAATCCTTAGTTGAGTACCGGTTGGATGTGAATACCAGTTGAATTTGACTGCCAGTTGGACTTGAAATTCATCTAACGTGGACGCATTGCCGGTATGAGTTCTGACCGAGTCAGGTCTAGTATAATCGAAGTAGACATTAAAAGTGCTTGACTCGAGTCATTCGAGTGACTCGAAATACTTTCTAGTTATAAAAGCGGTACAGTCTTAGCGATAAGGCAAGCGGAATATCAAATGTCAAAAGATAAATCAAGCTCAGAGTTTTAGTAACGCTTTCTTCTAGAGCGTTCCTAAAGACACGAAGGAAGGGAATAATCGTAAATATGAAATTGAAGAAGTTAGCAATTTGAAACTTAAAAATTTCTTCACCTAAAATCGTAATTTCATAATGATCACGTTAGATGTGTTGATAACGAGAGACCTAAGATTGTAATAATAATGATAACTGAAAAGAACAAAAAAGGTAGCAGGAGACGGTACTACTGTAAACACGACCGTTTCTTTTCTACTTATAGTGACGTAATGGAGTGACGTCACCGATGCCGTGTTTAATCTCGTGGTCGAAGGACAAAGCGTTTTACAGTAATGAAAGTCAGGCTTAAGGAAGTCGATAGGAGACCGCGTTTAGCTATCGTTTAATCCACATTAGACGATCTGACGTATTTCTAATATCCAGTGTAGTAGTGAACAAAAAATTTTTTAGACTCTCGATTCGATAACGTTAATTATTTACGCAACAATCGACCGCATGAATTTATTTGTTTTCCTCTCCCGATTCGGCATGAAATTTTCATGCTTCGCGTGTAAAAATTGATTTATTTCGTAATTTTCGAAAAATACGACAACCACGAGAGACATTAAACTTGCGAAAAAAATTTCCAAAATCACTCGTAATATATACAAAAAATTCAATGTGACGAAGAATCGAACTTCGATTTCCTTGCCGACCCACGAGCAATGAAATTATCGATAAGATACATGAAAAACAAGAATACGACATCGACAATGAAGTATGGCTCCTTTCGCAATAAAAATCCTATAGAAACAATAGAAATGACAAAAGTGATTGATGAGGTAATAAATCGATTGATCCAAGCGCGACAGTAATTATACGTTAACTAAAATTCTAATGTGTCCTGCGCTTTCTAGAATTTGAAGGAAAAAATCGATTAATAATTATTTTTCAAATACTTACGGTTCCTGACCCGCTTTAAAGGATTATTAACTTTTGACAGACTCCGCCAGGGTTCGTCGAGAACAGTATTAAATTGAACCTTCGGTCGAATTAGTACGAAGTCAGTCTCATTCGGTGTATCGGCGCGTAATCTTCAAGTGGCGAATAAAAAGTAAAATTGCACAATGCAGAAAGGTGCCAATGACCAGTAAACCTGATTCGATGTATTTTCATAGATAGCCAATCGATGTCAAAACACGACGAATAAATCAGCGAGGACGAAATAAAGACAAGCCAAGAATTATATCTCTTTATCTCACCTATACCTCATTCACCCTTACTCCATATTTGTCAGTTGCTAATAAAAAAATTAGAAAAATTGACGATTGTTGTCAGTTGCTAATAAAAGATGTTTGTCAGTTGCTAATAAAAAATTAGAAAGACTGTCAATTAAAAAAAAAAATCATTAAACATACCAAATCCTCAACCAGCCACGAGGAGCGAAAATGAACAAGGCGAATTTCTATTAATAAAATTCACTCAAAAATACATCACGCTGTACGTAGTCGTGCGCAAATTAGGTTCGACGTAACTTCCAACGTACGTACGTTAAGTAGGTAGAGGCCAAATAACTGAGTCACCCGGTAAGGTAACTAGGTTCTGTCTATAAAAGTCGAAACAGTCGGTAAAACAGTTGCGTGAACCAAATTAGAAGAAAAAAATATTGAACCTTGACAAGAAACTTACTTAACTAAAGTATAGAGCTAAATACGTGTCCTGAAAATTCCTCCAAAAAAAACAACATTACGTATAAAACGAACGGGCGAGTTGCCAATTGAACTTCTTTGGATTTCAAAAGTTGGGTTAGCAGACCTGCTTCAAGTCGCACACAGGAAATCCAGTTCATATTGATTTCACGAGTTACCAATATTCCATATTACCTGAAGTTACGTAATTTTCATTTCAGTTCCAAATTTCAACCTCATTTGGTTTTTTCACATTCATTCGATCCATACTTCGTTGTTATTGCAATTTCAAATTTTCTCTCACGTCATTCACCTCCCAATTCTTCCTTTGTGCTATCGCCATTTTTTGTCCTCTTCATAGAAACTCGCATTGCCAATGAACCTGCATCACCTACATACGTACCTCGCAATGATAATGGATTCTCTAATTAGGGTTAGTAAAAACCCAGTATATATATATATATATACACGATGAATAAAACATAAACTACATACAATCAATAGATTCGGCACCAGTCAGAAATTTTGTCAACAAAAATTTCACATCAAGTGATAATCCAAAATGTACGACAGACTGAGTATATCGGATTGGCAATGAGAATGTACGACACACGTATGAGTTATCGCGATAACGACTTTTACAATAAATAATAAATAATGAATTTCTCATCGCAATATTCTTCGACAATTAATAATACAGAAACTGATAGAAACGCGACAGTGTAAGTAATAAAATTGAAAAAAAGTATAAAGAGCAGAATATACGAATTACTTGATTCGAAGAAAAAAATTTTGGTATAACGTCATTCACGTAGCAACATATGTATCTACGGATATCAGTTACACGTCATTAAACAATTATAAGTGTTGCATGTTTCAGAATTCATGATCAACACGAATTTTAACATCTCTCCATTTTGCTTCACTGTGAAAGCATTAATACAAGGCTGGACGATAAAAAAAAAGGAATAAAGAATATTAAGAAATTCGATGGGCCGGATGACATTACTTCTGGGTAATATCGAGGGACTGGGTAATTTCCATAAACTAATAATTATTTGTCCACGATTTTGTTCCATTACGATTCCAGGAATGATCGATGAATCAAAAAAATAAATAAAATGGACCAAGTGAAATTCTACGTAACGTCCACCAGCAGGATACGAACTATATGAAAATTTTATTATATCGATAAGAAATAACGTTAAATCCGATCGTGAGTGTCAATATAAAAAAGTGAAATCAAATAAGTGGAAATATCCATGAAGATCCGAAGGCACGTGATAAGCTCGTAAAATTTCATTGTAATAACAGCGGTTGCTCTTAAATTGACTCCCGACTACAATTTCACCTACTATTAAATACTTGATAAGTTATCAAGTAGGCGGATTCTCATTGCAACGAATGACCAATGGATTAGTTCCGGGTTTGAGTAGGCCGGTAAGATTGCCAATGAAACGTCGATAAGTTCCGATCCATCGACCGTGGCCCAGTGTATCGATTGGTTCGTTGTTAATTTAAAAAACCCAAATACAAGACACCCCGATAAAGTAATAAAGGAGAACAAAATCGCACAAGACCAACCATTGTTCGAGAAGTCCAAAATCAGCGTATCATTATTTATTTTGTTTATACACACCAGTGATTCTCCTTTTAAATTTCAAGGTTATATCACGTACGTAGAAATATCAGTGCATGCGCATCAGCTAAATGCATTTGCAACATGAGGCCTACAATCGCCCACGTTATCGACAGAGTCCTTGACGCGAAACCCGTTTTTACGTCATCTGCCACCTTTCGAAAAATTATCAAACGCAGTTCAATGGACATTCCCATTACGTCTTAATATCACGTTCCTCAGATATATCGTGTCTCGCAACGTAACCTGCATACATACGTCGAGAAGACACTAGTAAAAAGGAGCCACAATCTTATGAAAACTTTACGTCACACGGTCAGTGGGCACAATGAATCTGATATGCTGGAAGCATCATAGAAATTCTAGACTGGTCAGACACAGAATACACCGAGGTTCATCATTCCTTACGGCTTCCTCCTCGTAAAAGAGATATGCAAGTGTTGCATATGAAAGATGTGCCAGAAGTGCCGCATTTCGTCGGAATAAGCAGACAAAGTTGCGCCATAGAGAATTTCGAGCAAAACACTCGAGCGAAGGCCGACGGCGACACTAGCGCCTTGACGGACATTCGCGGAAGCTCCAGCGGGCCAAGTAATTCAATTTAAATCTAAAACCATATCTCTTTCCCAATGCATCGAGAATAAAGTTATTCGTAATAAACACCGAAACTCACGACTGCCTTAAGGATGTTCTGACTATACAGTCCCAGACAAAAGGTACTGAAATTTGAAAAAATGAAATTTTCTGTTTTACGGAGTTGAAATATGCACCATAGGCACTGGTATGTTGTGAAGGGCTACAATAATGTTAATAAATATGTTTTTGACTTTATAAATTAATATATTAGTGAATTTTGCTCATTTTGTGATGGACGACAGAAAACTTTCGGACATTAATTCGACTTAAATCGAACCGAAACAATCGAATTGACGCTGCGTTGCCACGGTTTCGCATACGAAACCAAATGTTTCTGAAATTTTCCATTGATTTTTATAAATAACTCAAGATCGGCTAAGGATCATCGAGAACTTTTTTTTTACAAATATTGCCCAGAATTGGATCGACATACACAAAAAGTTTGAACGCGATATCAATGTTGTTTCTTTGTTTATTTCATTCATAAATACAAGAATGTGCTGCTATTCCATAAGAACCCATGTTAAATTGAATGTTTAATAACTACTGAACCGATAAGACAATCGATTGCAAACTTTGGACACGTATTTAAATGGGGAAAATAAACAATCTGTTAAATTGTCATCCTTCTATCGATGTTAGAACATTATAGCCACAACATCCTTAACCAACGACCGTGGTGCATTGGAATTACACGCGAAAAACCAGAAGGCGTGCGATAGATATAGATACAAGTGCATAGACATGGATAAATATACGAGCAGACCTTTCGTAACGTCCATCGAGCGATATAAGCAAGTAAACGAGGACAGGTCGGTAATGAAACGTGGAGGCGGAAACGGGAGGTATGGCTGTAGGGGTAAACGATCGAAACAAGGATCAGGGTTAGGGGTCATGGAAAGGGAAGAAAAAAACATGACATTAGCTAAGCTTGCACTTGGCCGTCACACGCACGTGACCATCGAGTCGCGAAGTTCATAAAAATTCGGACTTGAGTGAAAGGTAAGGTTATAGTGCATTTTGGGTGAAATTATATTTCTCTGTAATTATTTTTTTCTTTTTCAAATATATCAAAAGTATCTGAGATAACTCGGCGATTAAGGGGATGATGTTCTAATTATCCATTGCGTAAGAAGTTGGTCACGAGCGTGCAGTAGAGTTTTTTAGTGTTCTAGTGATTTCCGATCGACAATTATTTCGTTAATTATGTTATTGCAGCCACTTCCTTGTCATATATACTTGTACGCCACGTGTACTTGTACTGAAGTTAATTACCTTTAACCCCTTGTGCTCGAATGACCAGCATCGCTGGCATAACGTCCAAGGGCGCAAAAAATACCTGGAATGCAAAGACTTCAAAATCGTAATGACGCAATCGCTTATAATAAGTTTTAAAAAGTCCGAAACCAATTAAATTACTGATCGAACGAATGTAATTGCACGTCCGAGCACACTGAACAGGTACCTCGCTCCTAACGCGAATAAGAATTCAGCGAAACTAGTTGAGCTTAGCAATTTGTATCGTTTTAGCTATTTCGGTGGAAGTTCAGATTTTGTATTTGTTGATATATAACAAATAATACTGCTCACGTTGCAGTATATTTAACGAAACCTCTATAGGTAATACGTGTACATAAATCTGTCAAATCCAAGATGGCCGAAGTTATCGGACAGTTGAATCACGTAGTAAAAGTTCTTGAAAATAATCGATAACACAAAACACACAGGAGCCAATGAGAAAAATAAAAAAACGGTCTTACACATAGAATGGCTTAATTTGAATTTATCAACCTTAAATATCCCCCCTCCCCCGTAATTTGTATTTCAAAATCTTATTGCCAACGAATAATGGAATTTCCCCATGGACTAACACGGTCACAGAATCAAAAAGTGTTTCGTTACCGTCAAGGTCTCACCTGACCTTAACCTTAAGGTTGAAGTCTAAGGGTGATACTTTTATCCACCTTCTATTCCTTTTCGTTGAATTCATACACAACAACCTGTATACAATTAATCTACTTTGTCTTTAAATGAGAAACTTTCGTATTGTAAATTAACGGTTTAAATTTAGCGCGAAAATTGGCTCGTCGTTACAAACTACTGGAAAACATATTACTCGGTAAACATAGTTCGACAATAGCTACGCGTGTGTTATAATATTGAGAAAAATAAACGTACAAAGAATATCAAATAGTATAACATTTGTAAATTGTCAAAAATACGGCAAACAGCATTTCCGCTTCGTAGCAGCTTTCTCGAAGTGTGAATAATCCATAATTACGATAGATTCGTAGCAGCGTTAAAAAATAAAAAATGATTTCGTGTCGAAATGGCGCTGTCCAGCAAAAGTAAATGAAAGGTTGAGACAATCGTCCATCATTTCCATAGCACGCCGAATGCTGGTACGCAGAATAATATTGAACTTGACTGAATTTTGAATTTCGCGCCCTATCTAGCAGGCAGACACGCTCACGTAATGGCATCCGTAGTCCGCATGGGTCGCCACGCGGTTTTCCCAGCCAGTCGAATTAAAATCGTAAGTAACCAAACACCCAATCGATGCTCTACTGGAAAATCTATTTTCGCGGAATAAAGGACAGTTACAAATCGCATGTAATCGGCCGCATCTCCATCAAGCGGAACAGCAGAGCTCATAACGTTCTTCAAAGATTTTGTAAGAACTGGGTCCTGCTATGCCTGCATTTAAGCCAAAGCCTATAAAAAAAAGTGTGTAACTCAATTGGTTCAATATAACAAGAAAATCACAGTAATCCGATCCGTAACCGCGTATGACAGTTTCTAACCTACAAAAATTGCATGGAAAAACGTGCGAAAAAAATGCATCAGTCCTGTGCAGCAATTGGCAGATGCGACAAGGAGAAATAGGTGAGTGATCATTCGAAAGGGAAGGACAAATCGAACAGAGTCAAGTAAATAAGTGTCCGTGCAAGATCCGGTGATTGTAGGTTTTCAGGGTCGCCTTTCACTCAAGGATCAAGATCAAAACTATCAGTTCACGAGAACATTAAAACGCCGAGTCGATTCGTCGAGCGACAATCGACAACCACTCGGTCAATTTTCATATCGAATCTTGATCTCGAAGAGTTCAATAAACCTTCTAGATAATTCCTAACGCCGTATGCCACCGTCATCTAGACACGTCCCACAGCTACATTCCGCGTCTATGGAAACTCGACGAATTAATCCGAGAGCGTTAATCCCTCCGTTGGCAAACTGAACGCTTATTAACTTGTAACGTCCAAGCACCTATTGAAAATTGAAAGTGAAAATAGGAGTAACTAGGGCTTCGGGTATAATTAACTCTAAAGAACCAGACATGAGTGTTTTATGGTTATACACATCAAACTATATATTTAACCGTTAATGTCGCACAGCAATGGCATTATCAATGGCTGACTTAGTAAATTTAGAACTACAGTGTATGGTTATAAAAGGACCACTGGACTACCAGGTTGAATAAAATAACCTCACCAACGGATACGTAAAAACAAATTCAATTACTTTTACACAGAGTAATTCAATGGAATAACTAATTATCGTGATATTTACTCGTGACAAAAATAGACACTGTATACCGTATGCTACATTACAAGTTTATTTTGAACATCACCCCAAACAGATTTGTCGATTTCATAGCATTTGTTTATTGGATTGACACGCCTTGATGCATAACAGTTCATAATTAACGTACATACATTGCAGGATACTGCGTATGTCAAAAGCTAAACTCGCTAAACGAGTTACACGAGCAGCCGTGATAGAAATATTTGTTATTGTCAGTCAGCCTGATTTTTTTTCGTTTCCCCTTTTTTTTAAGTAATAAATTTTGCACTTCCAACGCGATATATCTTGCGCGATAATATTATCGATACATTTTCCTTATCATAATTTCTTATCAATGCTTTTTGTCAATAGCATTGATATTTTTTTCGAAGGTCCCTTACGTCCGTTCGATGACTCACAATAGACTATATGATAACGCAGCGACGACCAACGTATCGAAAGGAAGCCAAAACGAAACGAATGTATGTACATACATACATATGTCTTACTGGATATATTTTAAAACGCCCAGAGACTAAAAACTAGAGCCACGTGCAGCATAGAAAAAAAAAAAAGTAAAGCACGAATATCCCGGCAGGAAGTGACTTCGAGTGACTTGACGTAAAGGAATGGTCGTTGAGAAAAAAAATTTCAAAAATAAGATAACGAAGGACCTTAACGATCCTCTTTCTCTTCTCTACCAGTGAAAAATTCTCAAGTAAGTACATTCGATAAAATATAATTTAAAATCTACAAAGTAAGCATCAAACCTGATTTCCACTGACCTTGTGTCGATTATGCAAAGCAAGCTTACAGGATCCCACGTCACGGTATACGCCTAGTACCAAGCAACATATCACGAACGTCAACGAATTGCTTTGTGAATTGCAGTAAAAAAATCAAAGAAACTCGATCGTTCAAATACAAAAAAAAGATAAACATGACTCCTAACTCGAGAAAACAGATAAGTTGGCTGAGTCAATGTTGTAAAACAAAATCAGGCAACTGTTCCCAGGTTAACCAAATTCCGAAGATTGTGAACTCCACTTAAGACCTATTTTCCAACATTTACATTAGTTTTTCCTTGTTTGTAGACGCTGAGCAAAAGCACCTGGTGATCTCGTACATGGCCGTCGGACATGAAGGCAATATACAGTGCACAAGGTATTAAAACTTTTCGCAAGACTGTTTCCCACGTTTGATAAGAAAAAAGAAAAAAAAATCTACGGACGACACACAACAACGGAGACACGCGAGGCGTGTCTCGTGAATAAGTTAGGTGGCTTTTTGGCGTAAAGGATTTACACAAATTTTGCATACCAGACATTTCGTTACACCCGCTATATATTATCGTCCTGTTTCATCCGTATTGGCAACTGACGATAGGTACAGATACGTGGTGCGGTATATCAGTGCATTAATGACACACGTTAAAAATGAAAACCATAAGTGCGTATATTGCGTGCATGTAAACCAGCACGTCATTGACCCGATTCTCGCTCTTCATTCATTTATCGATTGACCTATAAGCCTTGGAACACCCTATATAAGCGGACTTGCCCAACGACCGTCTCCTTCCTTGTCCCCTACAGCGATACCGCCTCAGTCGCTCTCCTTCTATTGTATCCACGAACAAGGAACAAAAGACAAAATGACTATACCGCTGTTGGAATAAATGTTTATTGATTTTCAAAAAAAAAAAAAACCACCTTGACCGAATTTTCACAGTCGCGACATCATACCCCATATACTGTAACCTCACGAAGGTTTTCATAGGACAACTGCCTGTAAGTAATGTATTTGAAACGCCTACGAGTAATGTATTCGAAAAGCCTGAAAAATCCTCAAGCCCGAAATCATACACGCGCCACGGTATATTTCACGCCTTACACGTGCCGGATTTTTTACCTAACAAAATAAGCGCGAACCGACTGATCGCGTACCAAATTAGAATTGGAGCCTCTAAGCGCTGGAGAAATTGGTTCGCGTAGCGAGTGTAAAAGAGATTTCAAGGGGGGAAGATGATTGGTTGGCTTGTTCGGGGGGGAATGAAAATTACCTTTTATGATGAACGTCACATTTTTTTTATAATTCATATTTTCATTATATCCTCGTGATACTTGACGATAAACATTATCGGACTCGGGCTGTCACTTTGGTATCGCGTATCACTGAGAATTCAGGTAGCAGCGGACACGTGGCTCGAGCCAATATTGTAGACGTCATTTCTTACAATGTTGTGTTTGGAAAACAAGTCCTGCCGCATGGCGAAAGAGAAACGTCAAGCGCCGGGGGAGGCCGCGTGGCGTTGCGAAATCGCAGTAATAAATGGCATAAACGTCACTCCTGGTCGTTTGGGTATGCCAAAGAGAGAAAAATTTTTTTGAAAAAAAAAAACACTTCTGAGGTCATTTGGTAGATTCTCAAAAAATTGAAGAAAAAAAAAATATACATTCACGGTAGTCAAGTATATTGATTAAGGCATATTACAATGACATTACTCACATTGCGTAAACCCGACAGGTTGAATTGTTGACTCGCTGATCGCTGGCAAGGCGTCGTCTGTCCTCGAAGAAGTCTTTGAGGGCGGTGACGCCGAGCACGAAGACGACGGGTATCATGGCGACCTCCTTGCCGAAGGCATTGATGGCAGGAACCCAGTTTAGTAATACTATGAAGATAAAGTAGAGATTCGCCACGCGGTGGAATTGCTCCAAGAGGTTACGTGGCAGGAAACTCAGTGCCGTATACTTCGTTGTGCGTACCCTGGACAGACATTGGATGGAACCGGTATAGGGAAGAGCTGACTAAACTCCGGGTATAACTAAATTTTTAAAAATTTGTAAAATTAATGTACAAAGGAAAAAAAAATATCTGACGCACCTGTTGTCCACCCTGATGCCATTGGGATGCTGACTCTTTGGCGTCTTTGGTGGTACCAGATGATTTGGGACTATAGTTCTGAGTCGCGGCTCCTCCGGAATGGATCCAAAGCATCTTGCCCACGCTCTCCTCCACCATGGTGGCGCTGCGCTACGTCGAATAGTGTATATCGATTCTGACCTGTATCGAAAGCATGAAAAAAGGCTCCGACTGTAGTGCCAAGCTGTATTATTAAAGTATAGGGAATGATTGATAATCGTTGAATTTTTTCGCGGGATTATAATTACGTGATGTTTCAATGACGAATAATGACAAGGGTCGTAATGATAGGCGCAAAGAGGAAAATCCGAGCGGACGTGACGTTTCGTACAATAAATTGAAAGCTGGCTCCTCTTCCGAACGATTCTAAATTAATCTATCTATCTATAGACATTTTAAATAGAGGTTAAGAGCTTACGGCTTACTCAAACAGTTCGTAACATGCAGTCCATGCTATATGCCACGGGGCCTATATACACCGTGTGTCTAATAATACCGGAGGGATTCCGTTAATAGGGTGCACCTTCAAGAACGCGCATTACTTATTTCTCGCTGGTGGAATTCTTTGCCGGAAGTCGAGCGATACCGATGAAATAATAGAAAGGAAAATCAATAGCCGCGGGTGCAGGGGCGAAGGAGCAGACCAGAAAATAATTGAACCGACCTGGAAGCTTGCCGGGAATGGCCACGAAACGAAGGAACCTTGGAATTGCTGGCTGGTCTTGGTTCCTCCCGATGTCCAGGAGGCAGAATGAAGTCGGTCTTTGAGCCAACGCGACTGTGTCCGCTCACCGGTTGACCCTGCACGTCCACTACTTGACCTTGACTGAAAGCCCTCTGGTGACCTGGCTTCTTCAAGGCCGAAGGTCGACCCAACGCACCAGCCGAGACGGCCTGCAAGCTCGAGCTCGCGAGGACTCCGCCGTGACTCGCCGACCTGGCATGCGTCTTCGGGTTCCCCGGTCTTCCTGTTCCCAATCCTATCCCTGCGCTCACGACGTTCGACAGCGTCGTTGAGATCGTCGAGACACTTGGCTGGGGCTGGTTCGGTAGCGGCTGCAGCTGCTGCTGATGTTGATGAACTAGGGTCGGCGAGGATGACGCTGATGAGGCTTGGGATACCAGAGGCAGGGCTAACGGCAATGGCGGAGGTAGTGGCGGTTGACCTGGACCTGGGAAAACGTAGAGTGACGAGGTCCTCTTCTCGGTGTCGCACGCTGCTGCTTGCACGACGCTCTCGGACATACTGGCACATCTGTTTGATAAAAAAATATATTTTTTACTTATCAAATCACGTTCGTACACCAGGTCGACGACGAACGACTGAAATCCGTACACCCGTCTATAGTCCTGTATCTTTCCATAAGGACACGTGTCAGTTACCTTGAACGGACTATAGATCCGCAGGTACACAAAACTCAGTAAGAAAGTCTAAGACGTAGAATATCATTGCCATCGGACTCTGTTATAAATATTCGAAATCGTGGTATACGATATTTGAAAATGAGTCTCGTTGTAAGAGATCAAATTTTCAAGAAGATTTCGATAAATGTTTTATTTTCTTCGTATATCCGCTTCCTTTCTTTTCGTTTCAATTTTGTTTCTCGAAACTTTGTGCTTGTTTTTCAAGACTGTAAACGGATGCACGTAGCCAAACAAAAAATTTTGGAACTTCTACACGCGTTACGGCACATGACCAATTAACGAAATTTCAAGAGATTTCGAACACATAGAAGATTACAGATGAGTTTGATAAGAGAGTGAATTTTTGGTGTTATCAGCGGAGTGGATTAATTACCGAAAGTGGACACTGTATCGTAACCACGAAACACTTGTGACAACGAGTCAACATAGTAAACAGAAAATCACATAGCGATTAAATTCTCAAAATTATCGATACAGACGTCAGACAATAAATTTTATTAATATAATTTGTACGAGCAATCGCGTATGTTCAAGTTGCAAAAATGACAAAGCAGAAACAATCAATTTACAATTGTACGATCTTTCGATATAAAATGAACACTGATAACGGTTCTGTACCGTTTAGAATAATTTATCAATAATTATCTGGCTGAAATTATTGTTTCAACGAGTCATCTAAATTAAACTCCTTTCCGTTGTGAAGTGATTCAGAAAATCTTCATCTAGATTAAACGTTCAAATTTTCACGAAGCTGAGCGTCCCCGTCGCTTCTCGTTTAACGTGCAATGGCGTCGAAGAGCTAATGTGTCATTTCCATCTTTTTTTTCTTTTCCTTCGAGAAATAATATTTTCACCCGAACGAGCATCGCCCAATGGCGCTGAATAACAACTGTCAGAATTCACGAATAATTTACGACGGATCTCGGACAAGGGGGAATTACTTTCAATGACAATCAGGTCGAGAAGCACTTTTGAATATTGGCGCAAAAAAGTGAAATGGCGGCGATTACAGTGTAAGAATGTCGACAGTGTTATTCGAGACGTTCGTAACGGCCAAAAGTGATCGTAACCATGGAAACCAAATAAACAGATTTGTACTGATGCAAGGTTTAAATGTGTTTTACATTCAGGTGACTCTCACACGACGAATACTACAAGAAGATGGCCTCTCATAGAGAAATAGCCTGACTGTATGACATTGTATCGTCGTAACAGTTGACGTTCATAGAAAAGGAGAATACGAATAGAAACTAATAAGATTTGGCGAGTAAAGTAAAACAGAAGTGAAAAGTCGTGAGAGCTTCTTTGAAGAAGAGTCTTTTTTTAAATAGTCAACCGTTGTACGAGGTGTCGTACTAATTCTTTGAGAAGTCTTGTCTCGCGGGAAAATGTACAATGGGGTGGAATAAAAAGGCCGGAAATTGACGGGCCTTTGAGAATGAAAATAAAAGCACTTTTCAGAAGACATCGTGCTGAGAATCCAATGTAAGAAGACACGTGGGTTAATTGTAGCTACTTAAAATCCATTCGCGTCTCAATCTTATTAACCCTTGCATAAGAGTTGCGAACACAGCTTGAACAAGTTATGACAAGAGCATACTGGATGTTCTTGCGATATATTTTTTCTTCTTCGCCGTATTCAAAGTTCTCGGAAGAAGAAAAAAAAAACTAATTCGCTTTGTTCGAACCAAACCTATAAAAACTGTCTATACAGATTTTCATGACATTCAAATCTGGAGCGTTAACGACATTTGAAACCCAGCGGAGCGATAATAACGTATAGCGATCGATTTAAATATAATTTAATCACGGATTAATTAGTATCCCTATGAAAAAACAATTGCTCTAATAATGCAAAAATTGATCAACAATGCTCGCAAAAAATTTTCAATGGATCAATGGACGCCAACTGCATCCATCGTTTTTAAACAATCAAACGAGGAAATCCGTTACACGGTTATAATATCCTAACCTCGATGTAAATCTTCGCTGGTGAGTATTGAATTGAGAGTCTTATTTGCGTTTTCAAAGTTTGTAGCAACCTGTAGCATTCGCACATGCTCGAACCTCGGAGATACACAAAGCAGTATTCTAACCTGCGACACTTAAGTTCACACTCACATTTTTCAGGGCTTCTTGATCTCGGTCACTTGATCTTGTTAATTCTTCTCAAGAAATTCCTTCACTATGCGCCCGCTTAAGACTTGCAGAATCCCACAGGCATCCCCTCCTGCCTAAGCATCATCTTGATCGGTCCACGTCGTCCAAACGTTTGCGAACAGACACTCGCGGACACGATTGCACCCGGTTGGGCAAGACTCAAATTTGTCAGGTAAATAAAAGTAAAAGTGACAATCAAACACTCGCGCACATAAATATCCTGTTTGGAAAGAAACACGATCGTTCACCCGGAACTTGCTTTAAGGAATGTCACGAAATTCACGACACACATCACACTCCAACTTCTGACCTACTCGCTGCTCCGAAGCGAGTGAACTGACCACAGAATTTGGTCACACAAGCAACTTCAGCCAGCTGACGTTTCGACACTGTTTCCAAAGAGACGCTTGCGTCGCCATCTGCCGGTTAAAAATGTATTCACGTTCATGGATTCGTGTATTCTCAGTATAGAAACTGTCCTTGCCTTCCGTTTACTTAACCGCACAGAGGATGTGCTTGAGGATTGGTTAATGCCGTCGTAGCCAACCAATGAGAGGCTTGAATTTCCGTTAGAGCGGGATGTGATGTATGAACGGATCCTAAGGCTCATATGGAAGAATTAAGCTTGATTCTTATTGAACTGTGGTAAAAGAAACGAATCACAAGTGCGGAATACTCTTGTATCATTCTATAAGGAACGTATAATTGGTGAACGAAGATTGCGTCGAGTAAATGTCCACATCCTTTGAGGATCAGCCTTGTTTTTGGGTGTAAGAAAGAAGGTGGGGACTGGAATTGACGTAGCATCAGAGGAGGCAAGCAAGTAGGCTTGTATTTGAGAAAGGAAATAGACAGGAAGACAGGCGAACAAGTAAGCAAGGAAACAATCAGTCAGGAATACAAAGAGCCAAATACGAAGTGAGATCAACCACGGTATAGTCAGACCAATTGGGTCAAGTAATTCCGATCAGGCTATAATATTGTAGCTCATCCGCTTTCGCGTTCCGGCATAATAGGTCCGCGAGTTGGCATCCGCGCGGTCAACTTCCACTTTCCTAGTTGAATTAATCAACTCGGTGAGTTCAAGTTTTAACGACGAGATAATCGCGAGTGGTTAACAGTTAGCGACTTAAATATCAGGATGGATGAGGAATACGACGCAGTGGTCCTTGGTACTGGGCTCAAGGAATGCATCCTTTCGGGGATGTTATCGGTCAGCGGGAAAAAAGTACTCCACGTAGACCGCAACAAGTACTACGGTGGTGAATCCGCTTCCATCACGCCACTCGAGGACCTCTTCAGGTATAATTGTCGTTATAATTATCATCGTCGTCGTGATAGTCATTGTAGTTCATTATAGACATTGTCCTGTCCTCGTGGACTCGAGCTCACCTTTTTCTTCCTTTTCATTTATTGCTCTAGTGCTCTTACTTTATTTCTTGGTACGTCGGGGTTTCTCTCTTACTCTTATTGTAACAAGATCTGTCCTCTTTCTTTTTTTCTCCCTCTCTCTCTCTCTCTCTGCATGTCCTCTCGTCCCTCTATAATTCTACGTGGAACTCTAGGAATATTGATTTTCGCGAAACCACTTTCGACGAACATATTTTCGCCGTGTACCTGCTCTGTGCTCCGTTCACGTTGAACAAGGATCAACAATGATCGGCCAGGCCGGCACAGACGTTTTTTGGTCACGTAGAAGATTTCGTTCACGGTTGATGGAATCTGAGGGTTTTGGTTCATAAAACAAATCCTTAGGATGCAGGAGCGGATACTCTGGGTAAAGAGCAGGAGGCTCTAATTCTGTTGAAGTAATTTTATTGCAATAAAATCATGTAGATATGGATTTTCAAAATTTTCTTACTTCATTATACGTAATGGCGTTTTTCGCTTTTGTGTCAGGTTTAATATTTTGTAACGAAGTAAAACATCTCAATCTTTTCCAGATGGACGGAATTATTTATCTAAGAAAAATAGTCGTGAAGATTATCAATTAAAGTTTCATCATTTATCAGTGCAATAACAGGTTGCTATATTGCGGAATGTCTATCTTTAAAATCATTCTTTTTTTTTTTACTAATTAATATATATATGTATTTTGAATCAGATAACGAATTCTTTTAAAGGTCAATTCGAATCTTTTGTTTTTGTAAATAAACGTTGAAATCAGGCTCCCCCTGTCGGAAAGGAAGAGATAAAATACATTTTATGAATTATTTAATCATAACGACTGTTTAGCCAGTCGTTTCGTTTTTACGAACTGACATGCTTATCAAATATATATCATAATTGCCTGAGCATTAATATAATTGCTTTGCTCCTGCGGAAAGTCGTTGAAAATATTCATAATCGAAGGAAACTGCCAAAATCCTGTTTCTGTATTATTTCAACAAAGTAATGAATCACGTTCTTTTTATTGTATTCAAAAAATTCGGCACACAAAGTCTATACTTTTTATTATTTCTTAATTATGGCACATATCCAAAGGACGTCAGACATTTCCGTACTGCTAGACCCAAGCGTAATTTACTAATCAGTCCATCAAGATATATATTTGAGGCGACTCCAGGCGAATATCAAATTAAAACTTCCTGTAACTCTGTTCTGGAACGTTACCGACACTTTTACTCAGGATCTTTGAAAAATCTAGTGTTGCTATGCGGAAGACGAAATTTACTGTCTCTTACCATGATTTACGGTCCCGCTAAAGAATTTCCGACACGCTCGAGTCATTGCGAAATTAATCGGTGGGGATCAAGCGCGCACGTCCGATCATTTGTTCACTGTTTCAACTTAGCATTTAGTAGATGCAAATAAAAGGCTGACTAAATTCTCAAATGGACGTATAATTTGTGATAGTTAACACACATTCATCGATCGCTCTAATTCGTTTTTATTCTGAGAATAAGTCCTTTGAATATAGTATAAGCGCTGAAAATGGTAGTAGGTAAAATTGTTGAATTTTTAATGCCTTTCTTAATCTTGAAAGACTGCCCGGTGGCTTTTCTTTTAAATTCTAGGCCACGCTGTTCTCCTTCCGTTTTTTACCGCTCTGATTTCAGCTGCTTTGAACGATGATTGGCCATGACTTTATACCGTGTCAGTATTCTTTTACAATACCGTTACCAGTAGCCTTTTATGTTCGCATCTTTTAGTAATCACCCTGTTCAAAATAAGGCTATACTCATTGTTTGCACATTTTATGAGTAATTTAGTTTAAAAAGGTAACTGTGATTACATTGCGAAGCCAATATGGGAATGAAAATGTCCCAATTCTTGTTTAGGAACAGAATATAAAGCTAGTTATTTAATTTTATTATAACTTTTTACTTATAGAGATTTGTGTATGTGAATGTTCGATGAGATTTCTAATTTATATAAAGTATTTAAATTTTGTTGTGTAGCAAATTCAAGGCTCCTCCTCCCGATGAGAACTATGGTCGTGGACGTGACTGGAATGTGGACTTAATTCCCAAGTTCCTGATGGCTAATGGTTTGCTGGTCAAACTTCTTATTCACACTGGTGTCACTCGATACTTGGAGTTCAAGTCTGTGGAAGGTTCTTACGTGTACAAGTCTGGCAA
>JARPRH010000012.1:358942-375023 GCA_031763665.1 Calameuta haemorrhoidalis | reverse complement strand
CTCTCTCTCTCTCTCTCTCTCTCTCTCTCTCTCTCTCTCTCTCTCTCTCTCTCTCTCTCTCTCTCTCTCTCTCTCTTGAACAGTTATTTTATTATTATTTAGGTAACGAGTAATATGTTATGGAGAATATCGATTTTTTTATTTTAGTGATATAAAATAAGTCATATCTATTCAAGACCATTCCTGTCAGAAACATATTTAATATAGGCTCTGTTAAACTGTATTAATTCAACTTTAATTAAAGTCAGTATATCAGTTTATCTATAAAAATATATAGTTCATGGATTCATAGCCAAAGTCATAGCCCAGTTTGAAATTCTATTTTCGTGGCAAAATTTTCAGACTTAATTTCTATAAGCAATTCCGCAAGTAGGTAACTTACCTGAGGTAAAGGCTAGTAAAGGTGTGTCATAAAAAATCTGATCCGCATGCTTTTAATTGACGAATGATAATTGATGGAGACTGTTGAAAGAATTTTTATCATGAAATTTCCCCAATCATCAAGCAAGAGTAGATCTGTTGGATAAGAGCAATGAGCTTGACGAAGATTCATGATGGTTTATTCAAATTGGCAGTTTGGCATTTTGTTTCGGTCCAATTTTTGAAAATCGTGTGAGATAGCGTAAGGATTACGTAAAGTTTCACCAGGCTTTTCGTGTTTCGCGCAAAAATAGTTTAGCAATTTTATTCAGACTCCCCACACTTATCATAGATCTAATCCTACTTTCCTTTTTTTTTCTTTTCTTTTCTTTATATTCTTCATACCCCTCGAAGACAGCAAGACGTCTCCTTTTCAAATTTGCCAAGTCTTGCCTATACTTTTTAATGAGTATCAACAGTAATTTGCGTAGGCAGAGCACATTAATTACTTTTTTTGGAGCTGTCCAACTCGGAATGTTGTTAATATGTAATGTTACACGTGCGTGTATCGTAAAATATTATCTTTGTAAAGACAAATATAAATAATATTTCCGACTCAAATTGTTCCTCCCGTTTAGATATTTGTTACGTGGAAATTAAGATAAATAATTTTACTTCATGTGCCATTTCAAATTTTATAGTCACGGCAATTTTGCCTTGACAAAAAAATCTTATAGGGATTAATCCATCCCTTATACGTAGTTGTGTAAGTACATAATAATTTTATCATATTACTGAACTTGCTAAAGAATCTTGTGCTGTGTAAAACAATAGAATTTTTAATTACTCTCACATAAAACTATATACTATAACTTAATAGCTATCAGAAACCTATTTGTATGCGTAGTATTATTTTGATTTGGAAAATGGCATTGTTACTAACCAATAAAAGCTCCCATTACCTAATCTCTTTCCTAGGTTTACGATTGGCCATCTATCTGCTTTCGGATGATTATCTCGGCGCCACTGCTTCTAGTCAGTCTAGCAGCTGCAACTGGACATTAATATCATTGAAAAATTTATTAAAAAAAAAAATAAAAGTTCATAAGCCGACGACGGATGTCAGTGGATGTGATTAATTTATGTATTTCAGAATTTTTTTTTAATTTTCAAATAATCCAAAAAATTGTCATAATCTTTTTTCATGGGCCCCTATAATGACGTCATTATTGCGGGGGCTGATGACGCATGGAGATCGACATATTGGTCAGAGGGAGTTCTCATAGGATCTTCGCAACGGGTTGAGTGCGCGAAGGAAGAAGAAGAAGAAGACAGAAGAAGGGGAACCCCCCGGTTACCGTATAAATGTGAGCCGCGCAAGCTCCACCAATCACTTACCCTCTGACCTCCAAACTCAAAGCTCTCGTAACAGTGGATACTGAATCCTTCCCCCCTGTCTCGATCCAACTGTACCTCGCATCGCTGTGCTGTATTAAGATAAAAATCGCGCACATCCCGAACGCTACCGCGAGCAAGAGAGCTGCATTCTCTTGTTCACCAGCGTGAGAGGAGGAGCTGGTGGGAGAAAAAAAGAAAAGAAAAATAAGAGTGAAGAGACTAAAACGCTAAGGAAAAGTCCAACGAAGAAGAGAGAATTAGAAGAGCGGAAGTGCAACCGGAAGTTTACATCCAAAAAGAAAAAGAAATCTATTCGGTAAGCCAATCAGAGCGTCTTAAAAAGATTATGAAAAACACCATGAATCTGTGTTAAATAACATATAAGAATTTTTTCAAAATTCAACATTTTCTTGAATAATACTTTATCACCATATAATTTAAACTTTTATAAATATTCCACATCACTCCTACGGCTAATGTAATGTCGTTATCTGTTTCCAATTTTTGTTCTATCTTTAAAAAGAGAAAAAAAAGAAAATTGTAATAAAACTCCGTTAGCACTTTTCATATTGCGCAGACTGTAACTCGAGTACTGACTGCTTCTTGAATGACAGGTGCAAATGTATTCTGGCATAGTGGGATGCAAAGGCGTCTCATAAAATTCACTAGGTCTGACATTCCTATGGAAGATAGGGATTGGGTGAACGTTGCCGCTTGTCCAGTAGAGTAGTATAACTATGTCACGATATGGGGATGCGAGAAATATGTATCACAGGAATGCGAGTATATGGGATGATGGTACCGCAAGTCCAACTGCAACTACGGTGACCTTCTTGTTAGTGCAGCCTCGAAATTGCCACAGGAGCTTCGATCCGAGGCCACAATATTATTTCATAGGAATAATTCGTCTTCTTCGTTTATTCAGCCAAATTACGAACACTTGGATTTTTATGCACGCTGATTGTATTATAAAGTAGGAAAGTACTGCTCTGGATTTCATACCGAAATGAATATATAAAATCAGTAGTAGATGAAACAATTGATTGTAGGATTTTTTATTGAATTGTAGTACGCAGTTTGATATCATTGAGATTCTATTTGATCAAAAAGCCACCGATGCTGCTGCTGGATATATTTGGCAAAATTGTACATGCGTAGGATGTCTGATGTAGATTCAATGGGGTGTTTCATTAAAGTGAATCCGTTATATTGAGCTTTATTAAAATTAACAATAGTTGTTAATTACAAGTAATGTTTATATGTCAAAAATACGAAAGCCACATTTGTGGCGTATGGTGAAGTTTTTGGTTTTGTTAAGAATATGGAATTCTACAGGTTTTTTTTAGAATAGGAATCAAGAATCAAAGAAAGTGTACTAGTAGTTTTATTCTGTTTGTTTCACTGGGGGTTTTGAATTGGCCTTTCATTTTAGCATGGGATTTTCAGTTTGGGTGGTCACGATTAGTTTCGACGTTGGGGTGGTACAGTATTTTCAGGAATACTGTGAATTCGAGAATACGCTACTCTTTCGACGCAGACAGGAAGACGCCGCGATGTCCCACATCCCAGAAATCACATTGGCCCCTTTGACCTCCTAGCCCGATTGCAACCCTTTGTACTTGGGTCCACTCTCACTTACAATCAGCATCCCTCTTCTGTGTCTCCATGTGTTTTTCAGAAAATCCCACGACTCTCATCCCTTATCCCTGCAATCTACTAGGGAGCTGCGTTGCACCGGATCCGTTGTATGCAAGCAATTTCCTCTTTAGGTTGAATTGTACAATGTTTTCTGTTGACAAGAGTAATAAAAAGGAAATAAAAGGTCAAAATGGATTTGAAGGTTCGGATAAGGTATAGAAATAAACAAAATCTATTTTGAAGCGTCCATAGAAAATTTATAGACGTTTTCAGTTATTTTAAGTAAAATTGGAAATTTATGGATTACGTCGATAAAAGATAGCCATTCGAGTTATGGGAAAATTTCATCTGTTTAGAAATAGAAAATTTCACTTAATTTATTTTTTTTCAAATTTATAAAGAAATTTCATTCTTTGAAGAAGGTATGGTAAATTATGGAATTTTTTTGAGGTTTACATTACTTTATATACGTGTGTATATATATTATAGATATATACATATTTCAATAGATACGGACTTTAACTCTGCTGAATCGTTGTCATTAAAAAGCGAGAATTTTTATTTATCGGGATAATGGAATGGTTAGAAAATATTTGACAAATTTATTGGTTATTTCAATCAAGTGATTTACGTAATCTATTTAATTATATTAACGCCGTTGATAAATTGTCACGTATTTGAGTTTGAATTAACCGCGCTATTTATCCTGAGAGCAGATACGAATTTCATGCGAATTCGAAATCGACAGAAATTCGAAAGCTTCGTCACGTGTTGCTGTTTGAAACTATATATAAAATTCTTTAATCGGCTACTATTTACCAATTTAATTCTCATACAGTTTTCAGCAATACTCAAATCATTGAGCCCATCGTCCTGATTACAGTTGGTATAAAACTTTTAAATTAGACCTCCGATAAATATCCTTAAAATCTGTCAAATACTTCTAATTGTCGATAACGAGATTATAACTCAATAAGGTCTATAATTCAAAACGTAATTAAAGAACGATCAAGTAATTAGTGGGAGCTTTGTCTAAAGAGTCAACGAATATTTCAAGGGTTCCTCAACTCACCAGAAAGAAGCCCTTTTCGTCTAACCATGTTTGCACAGCAGATGCTTCGTACTTACCAAATTTTTGGATACTTTTTTCTCCTATCCTTCATTTTATATTTTAATTTTTTCCCCTCGTTGAAGAATGAGCTTTAAAAAAAAATGTATTCATACGTTTCTCTGCTTCCAATCACATATAAGAAGATTACTATGTAATGTCTATGGCATAAAAGTCAAATACAGTCATTCAATAAATTCCCTATATAAAATTAGTGATTTTTTTGTTTATCATTTATTTCAGCACAAGTATATTTTACTTTTTTCTATTATGCACGTTAACCAGGTCAATGTATATATTACAGTTAATTTCTATACGCAGATATCTCGACAAGTTTTCTGGGACAGATCCGAACATAACCTGTTGTAAAACGATAAGGACTTCTCATGGCATTTCGCACGTTGAATGCTCGAGTAAACTTTTTGGCACACACTGTAATTTCTACGAACACGTAATTTACTGCAGATGAGATCTGCATTTCAAACAAACTTTAACTGACGTCATAAGTTTTCATAACGTTTTCACGTATATCGACGCGATAATACGAGATGCATCCGATGATCGTCGGTGTATTAACCTACGTGAAAGCAAACCGTGCATACAAAACAGATATACTTAACCAACCAGTAATATGTCAGCGTACAAAATTTGAAGCGAAGTTTAAATCTTAAGGGGTCTGTCAGATCAAATTAAAAGCAAGAAATCCTAAAGGTTCAGGTGTGGCCAGCTAAATGAGTGCCTAAAGAAATTAACGACATGACGCTTAGAATGCAAATTTGAAATATTGAAAAATTATTCAGCAACCTCAATGTCCAGGTCTCGGGTCAGTTTCAACTTTTTTATCATCCCGAAGAAAAGTTTTAACTGCTCTATCCAGTAGACGAACTTGTGATTTAAATTCCAAGATACAAATTTCTTAAGAAACGTCTATGGTGTCTTAACACTTACAAATTTCAACACTCCGTATATCAAAGCACATATTCACACTGCGTTCATAAAGCCGTTACGATTCTTTTCGAGGGCGAAACTTATTATTTGGTCGTTTTTTTACAATTGGTTATCCTAACAATTGCACTATATCGAGTAATGTCTATTTAATCGTATAGTCGATCTTACATTCATTGTTATCTTTCTGTTTTACTGCTATACACGCGAAATCACTGTCGAAAATTATAAAAAAAAGAACAATTTGAAAAGTAATAGCTTTCCGAACTTTTTAACGGACTAAGTAATAGTATTTGTCCGTGAGTGATTTTTCAATCGAAACTCACAATTAACCTAACCTAACCTAATATAAGTTACATCATTGTCGTTTCTTCTCAGCTGTGCAAACTGCAACTTATCACGCATAAAAGGGTGATTAAATTTTATGAGGTGTGTCTTACGTGCTGCATATCCAGAGTTACGTCGAAGTATTATAGATCTCGATAACTAACTACAAATATCAAGAGTACTGCTAAATAGTTAATAATTTGACGGTATCATTATTATTACTAGCTATTGGTCGTTCCTCGTGGCCAAATGAATAACTGTAAAATATATAGTGAACGTAAAAATGAAAATAGGTAAAATATTTTTCGGCTCTTATACTTTTTATTCGAAAGATACCCGCGCGCTTTCATAGGCAGCTTGTCATTTTCCATGATGCTTTGTCGTGCACGGTCGTTGCGGAAAACTTATGCCTTTTCCTGCTTCATGTCTAAGCAATATAACGAAACACTTGCTTAGAGCTCGCTTACTTCCTTTTGTAAAACCCTTATATTTATAGCGACCTTCCTTTTAAAACATAAAGTACCGACAATACAGGATGAAGATAACCTATGAGATGAAAAGCTGGCTTACATTTGAGCTATTATAGGATTTGAAAGTCTAAGGAAGATTTGAACCAAAAAATGCATGTAATTTATCCAAAAACAAGCTTTTATTTTACTAAGGAACAGAGTCAATTAAGCGGATGAATACGATAAGAGAAAATAAATTGAATTCTGGAGTATACACATTTGATAGAATTTTAAATAATGTTGACTAAAATAGAAGAGATAATATATATATATATATATTAGAGAAAAATTATACAGAGAGAGAGAAAGAGAGTAGTCTGCGAAAGTCATTACAATTTAGGCAAAAGATACTCGTTATTAAAGGTGCCCGGCCAAATTAATTTCGTAATTAGCCAATTCGAAGATGTCTTAATTGGTAGCTCAAGTGGTTAATGGAAAGAGATACGATTTCTCACAAAGTATTTCAGATTCTTGTTGGGATCTTCTTGAAATTTTCTTTGAAGGTTGTCGATTATAAAGTTAGCTAATCATCTCGATTCACTTTCGGAAGACGCCATGTATCCTATTCTGAAGATATTTCATAACGATTAGCGCGACACGATACGTTTAATTTTATTTTTTCATCTTACTCCTCTGCTCTTATATTTTATCTTCCTCAAAGATTTTCTGTCATTTGTAACTTTGACTGAAGCATATCAAATCACGTAAAATATTCGACTCTAAATGCACGATGACGTAACAATGAGATATTATATCTTTTGTAAGTACCAACCTCATTCTCCATTGTTAACATAACACTTTTGTCAATTATAAATGAATAATGGACAGTCAATGATTAATGGACAGGTTTTTTTAATACTTTCTATAAAATACATATACAGTAACCTGTACTTGAATTATTTGAGATAATGTCTTTAAGATACCTGAATTACAATATGGCGAAGAATGATAATTTATAATAATTTTTATTGGAATTAATGTTTATTTACTTTTATATTACCTGATGAATAAGTAACGTCATCTATGTCTGCTTTCTTTTCTCACTTATGGCTTTATTCCTCATAGAGCCGTGTGACACTTCCCATGGAATTATTCTGTAGGATGAGATCTTCTAAGGTAATCCGAGGTCGAAGATGGATTTAAATTTACTCATGTGTGAATAAGGTGCATTGGACTAAGGTTTCCTGGCTTATCGTTTATAATGTTGACAAGCATTTATTAACGTGATGAAATTGAAACATCTGCCAAAGGGTAATGAAGTTATTATTAAACATATTAAAAGATATTTTATCTACTTGGCTTGTTCTTATTAGTTCTCTCCGAATTTTTTCCACGTTTTTTTTCCTACAGTATTTTCTTTCGCGGGCTTTTCATTCCAGCTTTTTTATTACACGGCTTTTGTTTTCACAGCATTCTTTTTCTACATTCCAAGATTAGGATTACATGTGTTGAGAAAAATTTTACAAGCACAGAAATCCAATCCGAGCCTAGAATGATATACAGAAGACGCCACGAGGTCTCGGACTGTCAATAAAAGAAGCTGAGTAGATATCGGTGTTACGTAACGAGCTTTTTCATTCGATTGTTTTTTTACTTGCAAGGGTGCGAAACTGTCTGTATAGAAAATTACAGTAATTCAAAGTTTCGTTCACTGTAGATTCTTTTTACTTATATCTTTATTCATTGTATTTTTCTTTTCTATTTTCATAGCAACAGTCGAACCTCGTGCGCTAGAAGTAGATGGAGCCGACGAAAGGAAGGGATGTGAATTGGTCTTAGCTGTCTTTTGTACAAGGCGTGTTTTCATTTGGCTATCATGTGGAATTTGCGACAGCGTTTAAATTTCTTCGTTTCATACTGGAAAACGGTAAAGAATTTGATTTCTCACATAATGGAGGAGTCACTTGACTCGTCGTTTGATATTCGAGAATAGAGGTTGTGCTTTACGAATTGACGGTGGGTTCAGTTTATTTTGTTATTTTTGTAAAAGAGTCATGTTCATCGGGAGGAGCCAATCAATGTCCTGTAAATTAAAGGAGAACTCTATCGTCCGTGAAAAAGGTTGCGAAAGGTAAACCGACGAAACTACCAAAACTTGAAATCAATTGAATAAAATGAATTGTGTAATTAAAAAAAAATTCAACCGAAAAAATGTCTTACTAAATAATTAAGACTTATATTGGATTTCTTTTATTTTATCAGATAACATGCTTCTTCAACGTTGCATCATCATTCTCAGTATCTTTGCCTGTTACACTTATGCTCGTGGAAAGGTGATCGACTGCGAGTAAGTTTTATAATTAAATAAATTTTATTAGTATAAAACTTTATATTTTTAATGAGAATGTCCTTTATTATTATTTTTTTTTCAGAAAATATCCTTACCATAGTCAGTGTAGGGGTTCCCAAACGAGGAAACGCTATATGAGCATGGATGAGGATGTTGTGGGAGAGCCTGGCTGCTCTTCAAAATTGAAGTTTTGGAATAAGGAACAAGAATCAATTCCTGAACACATTGACTTCAATGGAATTTCAAAATCTAAATTATGGGCAGCCCTTCTTGACAGTGTAAATTTCAAATTCTAAAAATAATAAAAAATTATATTAGTTAATAATAATGCAATGTAATATACGTTATTATAATGTATTTTTTGAATTTTTTCTAGGGATTAAATGCTGATGCTCTCTACGAGGCGTACGTTTCCTCTTCCGAAAGGCACAAGAAGAAGAACAAGAACAATGGACTTAACGAACGAAGAATACCTTTGCAAGAATTTTCATCTGAACTGGACGATTATTAATTTGACAAATGAATTTCCACCAGCGGCTCGACAAACGAATTCTCCTGAATAAACAAATTTTTGCGCAGGTCAATCAGAAACAAGTTTTTCCGTTATGGCAACGAGTTTTCAGTTTTAGTGTATTTTCATATGTATTCCTGTAAAATTTAGTTTATCTTTTAAAGTATTACGTACATTCATATTATGTCCTGATCCAGGTTACCAATGCGTATAACAAATCTATCTTGTACACCGGTGACATGTTTTTTAAGGTATTTATTGTTTTATACCAAGAAAAGTAAAAAATACATTGAAAAATTACGGAGGAATTGCTTTGCGAGCCACATCACATATTGACGTGTATAAGTCGGCCGGGTGGGCATTTAATTCTTAAAAGTATCTCGATCTTCTTAATTCTTGTATATATGTACAACTTGTTCAAAATTCTTTTCGTATTATATTAAAATTTATATACTTGGCAATTTGATCAAGAAAAGGGCTTTCTATAACATTTTTTTTATCTTTCGTATCGCACAAAACGCAGTTTATCAATTTCTAGTTATACTCTAATTTAATTTGACTTGCTTTATATTTTCCTTTTCTTTCTCACCGATTGAAACTCTTTAGCGAGTTATCAACAAGTGGTGGAAAGTTCACTCTCATTCTAGAATGTTCGTGGCTGGAAAATCTATTGATTCCGTGTTAAGAAGAATAAGAACGATATAAAATATGGAAAATGTAGAAAACACGGAAAACGATTGATATTGTCTTCATCTTAAGAGTCTGTACACAACGTATTTAACTGCCCAATAATAAATAATTACGTGCCGATTATGGTTTGTTTATCGCGAATTGCCTCTGTATAATTTGTATATGTGCTCATTCTTAAACATTAAAAATGTGAAACGTATCTTATTCCATTTGATCATGTAGTAAATTTCATTCCTCGTTTTAAGCCTAAATGAATGTTAACCCAAAGTATTATATACTGCGAGAAATATTGATAAATGTTAAAGAGAATTTAGTTCTCATTTTTAAAAATACGTATCCATTCCTCTAATTTTCTTCAGTTTGTATCTAATTGGCTTATTTTAAAAGTACTTTGTCGGTATTGCGTAATGGATGAAAATATCATGGTTGTCTCGTGATCCGGAAATTCTTTTCTTCTGAAGAAAGGATCCATTTAACAAGTACTTCCGGTCTATGTTGAAGTGAATTAAAGATGTCTTTGGTATAGCGGCGCCTAGAAATTCGTTGAAGTTATGCATATGTTTCCACCGTGTAGGGTTGAAATAGAGTTAACCAATCAAGTTAGTTTATTCCGCTCAAATCTCATTTTTAATTGGTTAACTCTATTTCAACCCTACACGGTGGAAACATATGCTATGATAGGGTAAACTGCAGTATACGACTCCGAACTGAAGTTAGCTGCTAGTAACTTAGAGTTTTAACGTAGCGCCATCTACCGAATGTAATGTGAATCGTATGGAATAGTGGCGCCACCTAATCGGAAAAAAGTTAAACTATCTTTAAAAATTTGAAATGAATATACTTTTACTGTTATCATATATATTATTTTGTTATAAAAATATATTTTCATAAAATATGATCTAGTAATCGCAATAGGTATTCCATTTTTGGAGATTTTTTTCAATTAATTTTGTGTTGTACGCCTATAGCTCGGCCGTTCCTGACAACCGAGGCGACTCGCCGCGAAAGTTCAAGGATCTGACGCGCATCAGAATCGCAATCGGAGTCGTCGGATATAGAGTCATTGACTGCGATCCATTTTTCTAATCTTCCCGGCGGTAATACAGATTCGTAAATTTCCTGTTTGATGGGGTAACCAGGAACGTCTCCCACAACGTAACGATCTAGATCGAGCCTTTTGAGAATTTTATAAGGGCCCACATACTTTTTACTAAGCTTAGTACTGCCCTGAACAGTGGGGGCCGATTGTCGGATTATAACGAAGTCGCCTATCGCAAAGTCGGGATAAGGTTTCCTCCGTTTATTGTAGTAATCCTCATTGCGCTTCTGACTGGCTACAATCTCATCCGAAACTTGCTCTCTCATCTTTGATCGCTCTTTATCGTATTAGTCTATAAGTAGATCTTCCTCGATCTTGTCCTCCAGAAGCTGCCTTGTCGCAATCTAAACCCAAACATGGCCTGAGCCGGACTTCTACCGATACTTTTTTGTACCGTAGTGTTGAGTGCTAGCTGGACTTTCCCTAATACCTTGTGCCATTTGTCCGGTCGTTCGGTCAGTTTACAGATAGCCGGCATAATTGTTCTATTGTACCGTTCAATTTGCCCATTGGCGCGGGGTGTTTGAACTGCCACCTGGACAGGCTGGATTCCATAACTGTCACAGAAAGCAGAAAATTCGTTACTGGTAAACGTAGTTTCTCGATGGGATACTAGTCTTTTTGGGGCTCTGAAAACTTTGAAGATGAATTCTAGGACCCTAATTGTCTCGTGAGTAGTGGTGGATCTATCGGCTTCTAAGATAATAAATTTACTGAATCCGTCGATAGCTCGAAAATATGCTTGTGTCCTTTGGTGGTCTTCAATAGTGGCCCTACGTGATCAATGTGTATGGTACTCCAAGGGTGAGCACCTTTATCAAGGCTGTGTAGGTATCCCTGATTGGAACTAGCCTTTTGATTGTATTCTAAGCATTGGATGCAATTTAACAAGCATTTTTTTACATATTTTCTCATATTACGGAAATAGTAGTTACGCCGTAACTCGCTAGTAATCTTGTCGCCGCCCAAGTGGGCAAATAATTCGTGAGTTCTTATTACTAGGTTGCGTCGCATTCGTTTGGGGACGACAAATCGGTGGTTACCATCAATGGTCTTGAATAGTTTGTCATTGATAACTACGTAATCGGACAAGGATTGGTCACTTTCTTGTATTTTGATTTTAATATCATTGATTTCGGAGTCAGAGTCCTGAGCTAAAGATAATGCGTCGTACTCGTCGTTCGATACTGTGGCGGTATAAACTTGATGACATCGGCTCAAGCTATCAACGTGGCCCATTCTATCCCCCTTTCGACGTTGTATCTCGTAATCATATTCCTGAAGCAACATACTCCAGCGGCAAATCTTAGGGTTCACATCGCGCTTCTGTAGAGTTTGCTTTTGCGCGTTACAATCAGTGACTAATATAAATTTCTTTCCGAACAGATATACTCGGAATCGTTCTAATGCTTTAATAATAGCTAGCGTCTCTAATTCAAAGCTATGATAGTTCTTTTTCAGCGTTCGTGGTTTTGGAGCTGAAATAATATACCGGGTGTAATGTGTTGTCGTCCTGTCTCTGTAGCAAAATAGCTCCATAGCCGTATGAGCTAGCGTCGGTGTGTACTTCTATGTCTTTGGCAAGTTCGTAAATTTTCAATACCGGTTCACTTGTCAGGATATGCATTAACTGCCCGATGGCTTGCCTATGTCTATCCTGCATTTCAAATTTGACATCCTTACGTAGCAGGTCGGTTAATGGACTCGTTATCGTGGAATAATTACGAATGAATCGTCTAAAATAACTGGTTAACCCTAAGAAACCCCTTAATTGTCTTCCGGATTCAGGCACAGGGAATTGCTTTTTATTATATCTTATAACCTAAATATTCTAGACTAGTCTTAACGAAGGAACACTTATCCATACGCGCTTCCAGTCCGTATTCCCTCATTCGATCAGTCACGCATTTAATAATTTCGAGATTTTCCTCAATAGTATCAGTTGCAATTAGCAAATCGTCAAAATAAATTCTAAGTTTCCTAGATTGAACAAGATCTCGGAATATGAACATAATATATTCTAGAAAAACAGGTGGCGAATTCTTCATACCGAAAGGGACTACTAAAAATTGATATTGTCCATTAGGAACTACAAATGATGTGCATTTAATCGAGTCTTCATCGACCTTTACATGGAAGAAAGCATTCTTTAGGTCGATGCACGTGAAATAAGTAAGGTTACTGACCCACACGGAAATTTATGTATTTTAAATATATGTGAAATTGTATAGGAAATATATTTAAACCATAACTAGGAAATATAAATACATGTCTTTAATATATCTGTACTATATATGTATATGCAGGTTACAATTTAAAGAGGCGAGGATATGAGTATAAAATTGTATATATGGCATATATCTAACTTATGTGAAACGCATACGTCACATATATCAAATAGATATGTCAAGTATATGTTGATGTACATTTGGGTAGTACCTATATGTCGAATACATTATAACGTATATTTAATATAGTATAAGCCTGATATATGATAAAATATATTTGCTACATACTGGATATCATAGAAATTGGTTCACGCGTGCATGTATTTGCGCATATATCAAAAATATTAATCATTTATATGCATAATATATTGCATATACATTTAATGTATGTTGTTAGAAAATATAAAATTACATGTATTCCCCATATATTCTACATAGGTATATTTCCAATATATGTCTATAGCAACATACATAGATAAATGTAAGATATATCTATAGATATATTCCAAATATATTAAGATATATTTCACATATAAACAAAACATATAAATTTCCGCGTGGGTGAGCCCTTTAATCATATCCTCTATGTGAGGTACCGGAAAGTTATTCTTTACTATCAGTTTGTTGAGATCTCGGTAATCCACACACATGCGATACTCGTTATTTTTTTTCTTTACTAGCACGATGGGACTGGCGTATTCGGATTGGCTAGGCCGTATTATGCCTGTGTCTAACAAGTAGTCTCGAATGATGTAATTAACGGTGTCCTCTTCGAAAAATGACAATCTCCGAGGTGAGGAGCGCACGACTTTATCGGTATTGAGTTCAATTTTCATACGCACAGGGCATTCTTGACTTTGAAAGGCTTTATCGCCTGTGCAGCTAATAATAAATTGTTGTATCCGAGTTTTCTGTTCAGCCGTCAATATTGGATTAATGTCGAGATCGGGTTCATTATGGCTTATATCTATATTTATCATCATGCATACTTCGTCCTGAGGTCGATTCACAGGTCGAAAAGTAATTCCATTTTGTTCCTTCGTCCAAAATACGAAATCTAAAAAGGCCTGGCCCAAGACTAGGTCAAAGTCAAGCGTATTGTCTGGAATCACTGTAGCAGGAATTATGTATGTCTAGTTATCTATAGTAGCCTCATAAGTAACGGCCTTATTACTAACAACTAAGTTATTACCAAATCCTCTAAGTGACTTGTTTTGATGTCCGATATCGAGTATGCGCATTCGCGATAGACAATTTTCTTTCACTAAGTTAATGGTATAGTCGGTATCCAAGATCGCAACTAAACTAACATCTCCTACTTGTACATCTTTGAAGTATTTTGACAAATTTTCGTCGTCGACGTTCTCCCAGAGGTGGTCGGCACGTTGATTTTGTTTGTAGTGCAGAATCTCGAGATGTGTCCAGTTGCTCCACATTTTAAACACGTCGGTGGGCCACGTTTCTGATCGCCTATCGATCGTGGCCTATCGATCGAATTTGCAATATCAAACTTTGTCGCTGTGCCTCTATCTCTATTCACACTACCACTATTATCGCTCTGTTTACGTTCGCGAAAGTAGCACCTGTCACTGGTATGTTCCTCCTTCCGACAAATGTCGCACTTCAACACAGTTTTTCTTTTGGCATCATCTCTAGAAAAGTCCCCAACTTCATTCGAGATAAGTTTTAACGATCGGAAAAGAGAGTCTAGCGTGAGGTGTTGAGCAGAGGCGAGTTGTGTTCTAATAGTGAAATTTTCAATACCACGTATGATATGTAGTATAGTTTCGCTATCACTCAACTTCGCCTTCTTTGCCAAAGATAATTTGTCCAAATAATATTCCTCAAGGCGTTCACTGCGCTTCCATTTTCTGGACCTTAACGTCTCCATGAGTCGGGAGACATCTTCGGTATTGCCAACATTTGTAGAAGTTTCCCTTTAAGGCCAGTCCATGTCATCGTACACGAATTCGCTTGGGCATCGTACCATTTTTTTACACCATTAGTAAACTTGTTTGAGGCTAAGATCTTCACAATATTATCGGGCAGGCTATAGACGATTTCCAAATTATCGGCGCGTTATACCCACATCTCCAAGGTTAGCGAAGAGTGATCCCTATCATCAAACACAGGTATTTTCGAGGCTATTTCGGAATAAGGTATCTTGTTGTATCCTGAGGTACGTCCTTCATCCTCGCTAGCATCGTTAGTTCTTCTACCACGATCTCTATTTGAATTTTCAGTAGCGTCTAAATTTGCTTGTCTCAAACGGATAATTTCCGCGTCACGGTCAGTTAAGAGCTGCATCATCTGCGTTAGCTGAGCCATAGATGCATCAATCGTCTTTCTCACTAAGTCTTCCATTTCAGAGCGATGTAATTTCGTTAATTGCTGCTGTCCAAATATACTAAATTTCCGTTAAGAGGGTCCTAGGTCAAAGTCCACGTTCAAATTCCGCCGTTCAGGCGATGGCCACTAGGAAATTTCTTAATTTAATTTTTCAATTTCAGCTGGTCTCTTTATTTCTCCCGTTTCCTCTCTTTCCCTTTTCCTTCTTTTATTATTTCACGAGTAATTACTAAATAATTTCACGATACACTTAATTGCGTCCGAAAATTCCGCCACGTTTTCTACCAGTGGACACAGGGATATTTCGGAAAGCCGTTTTCGACTAGCACGTGTTACAATAATCCCACTTCTGATTCTGTGAGAGGACCGATTCTCACTATTTGATCAGGATAAGTATAGGGAAAGATTAGGAATCGCCAAATAAAGTTACTGTATAGATATATGATTACGGGCATGCGGGATAGAACGCGGCAGTAATCGGTGTTTTTTGACAACTGTCAATGATCGATCGGCGGCCAGACTCGTGCCTCTGATTAAGGAATTTATTGCGCATGGCACCACAATCGTTAGCGATTGTTGGAAGGCCTATGAATCCTTAGGTGCAGAAGGTTACGAGCATCCAACCGTCA
>JARPRH010000012.1:332542-343861 GCA_031763665.1 Calameuta haemorrhoidalis | reverse complement strand
TGCCGATATCGATCGACATCGGCCCCCCCCCCCCCCCCTACGACTTAGCAATTACTCCTCTGCAGGAGTCTTGATGTTCATAATCGTCGTTCTAATCGTCGAAGTGAATCAGAGCGTACAAATAATACAGTTTCAATTCTTAATGTTGATCTTTCAATATCGTTATCATCCATCAGGCACGTCTGATCTTTCGAATCAGCTTCAATTAAAAGTTTCACACTAAATGCTATTATATTGGCTCGCAGGCATTGAACCGCATTAGCGTTTACCTAATCGCCCAGAAACTTATAAAGTTAATCGTCATTTTTTTTTTTTTTTTTCACAAATTCTTTAATTCCTATCTCTTTATCTCCTTCTCTCTTCTTCGTTAGAGCGAGTCGACGAAAAATCCATACACACAGACTATGTAAAATAATTATTACGAAATAATTAAATTAGCTAAATATTAGTTAGCGATTATTATTATTATTATTATCATTCATCAGCATCATCACTATCATCTTCATGGACAATTGATTATTATTGTTGTTATTATTATCATTAATATTATTATTATTGCTACTACTACTATTACTACTACTACTACTACTACTACTATAATACCATTATTCACAATTGCGTGAAAAGATATCATGATAGAATTGTATATAGGGCTGACATAAGAATTTCATAACAGTATTCTGTACTAAGTTGTAATATATCATGCTTTGTCACTCAATCGAAGATTTCATAAAGATTGCGCAAGGATATTCTCCTCTCGAGAGCATAGAGAATTATTATAAAGAATTCGCTCGGAGCGTATCGTCCGACAGTAAAGCCGTAACAATTTACCGGAAGGACAAAGTGGTCCAAGTCAGTGCACGATTCCGGTGATTTTCTTCGAACGAGTCATCGGTTCGAAATTTAGGAAAACGATGTAAGAAAAAAAAAAAAAAGAATAATGGTAATCAGTGCGACTGTCTTTAGAATACGATAACAGAAAAAATTGGTCACTTATAATTCTTTATAAGTTATAAAAATTGTAAAACAATATTCTTTAGATAATCAACGCGTTTTTTTCTGCGGCCCGAGCGATTGATTGTATACCGAGGGAATATCCAAAGGGATACGCAATAACGCCGTTAAGCAAAAGCACGAAATCTCGAAATAAAAAATCATTACTAAATTAAAATAGTCGATGCGGGGGGTGACGACCTTGCCCCGGGTGCAAGGAGACAGCGGTACGATCCTGCCCTTCCGGCAAATTTTGAAATTCCAACATTTTTCCGTGTAACAAAATCGAGCGCTTGTTTCGATAAAAAAAAAAAAAATTGTGCGGATATATCGATGTATATCTTTAATTGGCAATCTTCCGTCGGTTGTGCAATAGATCTTAATTGACACTTATAAAAATTATCTAACTAGAATGACGGCGATGTAATATAAACTAGACTTAAATATTAATATGACGTAGGTTCTCTTGCGGGGTGGTGTGCCGTAGTCGGCACCCCGATACGTTTGTGATATATATAATACTACTCTGTTTCAATATTGCGATTATAATAATAATAATGATAATAATAATAATAATGATAATAAGAACGGCCCGTTTTGCCAAGGACTCACGAAATCGACGTCGGCCTCATGTTTATTCGCAGCGGAATCATAAATTTTAACGAAAGGCAGGAGAGACGGTGCGACGAGTTAAACGATTTTATTTTTAAATCTTTCATTCGTTCCCGCGAAAAATTTGAATTACAACTGTCAATAGGAATCGCGCGAATATCTCGTACCGTACTTTTGTACCTTCGATCAATGACGAGGCTGACTGCGAACGTTGAGTTCCTTGGCATTTACCTTTCCCATATATAACAAGAGCACTTAACGAAATTCTCACTAATTTATTAATCTTGTTACATTATTTTTTTATACACTAGCCAATCGTCGCCCTGAAAATTGAGTTTGTATCGATACGTATAGCATGTAGGTATAGTCATCGGTATCGTATTAAAATACCCACCCGTTATACGGCATAGTCCTTCGCTATGTACGATAACGACGGGTTACGATACGCGGTTATCTTAATTTCTGTCTAATTAGCACGTGAGTTTAATGAATATAAAAATGACGGGAAGAAAAAAGAAAAGAGAAAAATACTAAAGGTCTTTCGTGGACGGTGTTTGTTCATTCATTGGAAGTCGTCTAGTCTATTGATGTAATATCTGCTAACGTATGTTGTCTTTTTTTTTTTTTTTTGGTAGTCTGATAAATCGATAGACAGGGACAGAACTTCCGTCACTGCCATTAGGACGATATTGTTTGCTAACTATACTTTTTGCGCTTATGTTCACGACTACGCGTTGCAATCGGTACAGGAAAAAAAAATAAAATGGAAATGGCTACGTGGTGTTGGGCTACGAGCGTAACTCGTGCGTTCGGCCGTTATGCTTGTCCACGAATATCATCGCGAATTATAGCTGCGTCGTAGCAAAACTTGTAACGATTTGACATGCATAATCTTAATGTAAATGCGGACGGCGTTTGCAAACCTCGGACTAATTCTATCTATTGTTATTCCTTTCGCAAGCCGATCGTGGTGATATTTATGAAAAAAAAAAAAGTACATTGTCATTGTTATTTTTATGAATTAGGGTATCACAATAAACGACTCAAGTAACGGTTTTGTGGTTTGTTAATTTGAATTTCTTGCTCGTCTACAGAGGATCCTGAGAAGATTCATTGAAGAAAACAGGGGATTTATGGGAATGGACTTTGGAGAGATGTGTGAAGAATCTGATGATTTTTCAAAGATTTTGCAATGGTTATCTTTGTTCGTGTGGTAAAAATAACGTGATAACGTAGGTAAAGTGAATCTTGGTTTATTTTACTATTCTTAGAATTCATGAAAATCGCTCTTTTGAATGGCGCGAAAATCATATTTCTTGCCGTTCAAATGAAGCGAGCTTCAAGATGGCGGATTTATAACATAACCTGTATTCTTTTGATTGCTGTAAACGTTAGAGGTAAACAGATGCAAAGAAGAATCGAAGTGAAATAACAGTGAGGATGAATGCTTCGAAGAAAATAAACGTTAATTTTTCATCACTGGTTGGTTTAAAAGCTGAACTTTTGCGTAAACAGTCAGAGGTAAATGATGCAAAAGCGAAAAATGAAACTGTGCGAACAATACCAAAACAACCAAAGGTTAGGACAAAAAAGGTTAAGGAAGAAAAACCTGAGAAATCTAATGATTTGATTGTTGATGTTGATGATATCAATGCACATAAAAAGTCTAAGTTAATGTTGGAGGCAAAATCACGATTGTACGAACGATTAAAGAAGAATCGAAACAATACTAACCCAATATTCCTTGTGGATTTCTCAAACAAGTCTGACGAATCTGAAGAGGATCCTATAAATGAGGATGATTATGACGAGAGAACTTCAGACCCAGAGGATGATTGGATTGAATACGAAGACTGTTTTGGGCGTACCAGAAAGTGTCTACGTCGAGATTTACAACAAATGCGAGAAAAGGATGAACTTGTTAAAGATGCTATTATGAAAAAACCTCATAATGAGACAGATTCAAAAAAGGAACAAGAACAGCCATACAGCAGTATAGTAGTGCAAGAAGCAGAACCTGAGATTGAAATAATGAGAAGAAAATGGGAAGAACAGACAGAAAAACTAGCGAACAAAGCAGACATACATTATCAAGATGTTCTGTTTGATGAGGCTCGAGCTCACGGTGTTGGCTATTATGCATTTTCTCAAGATGAGGAGCAAAGAGCAAAGCAACAAGAAAATTTAGCCAAATTGAGAAAAGAAACAATGCAGAAACAAAAAGAAATGCAGGAGATGAAGGAACTTAGAAATAGGATGGAAGTAAATAGGCTAAAAGTGGCAAGAATTCGGCAAAGAATTAGAGCTGGTTTACCAGCTGAGCCTACCGAAGAGGAAACTATGCAGGAGTCTGCTGAGAATAAAGCAAATGATAAAGATGAAACTACAAGTGTGGCAAATACTGAAAATAATGATGATGAAAAGAAAGATGTAGATACAAAGGATGATTCAAATAAAGCTAATGTGGAGGAAGATAGTCTTGTAACCATTGAGAATAAAATAAAAGCTTTTGGTGAATTACTTGGTAAAAGAACTCATTGGTATGAAATGTCACAAGAAGAATGGGTGGATAAGCGGAGAAAAGATAGACTCGATGAATTTGCTCCTTCCTATAAAAATTTTAAGAGTGCAGGTTATTTGGAAGATAAACGAGAAAGAGGAACTAACAACATAGAAAATGTTAATGACATTGTTGAGACTGCTGGTGCCGATACACGTTCTGTATCACCAAATATCAAAAGTCAAGTGAAAATTTCTGGTCCTCATAATATTTCTATAGAACAAACTACACTACAGCCTAATGTACCAAACTCTGATGTTCATACAGATTCTGATGAACAATCTGATATAGACAATTCCGATATCATAGGACCTTTACCGGCTACTATAATAGATCAACAAATTCCAAACATAGTATCCAAGAATATGCCAATGAATTACTTGAATACAGAACAATCTGGACTTCCTGATTCATCAGAAAGTCTGATGATGTCTCTACCAGGAGCATATATATCACCACCTCCAATTATTCCTTCTCTAAACATTAGTCCTGCAAGTATGGGAATTCAACAACAAGTGAATGTACATATGAAGCCTTTGAGTTCATCCGATCCATCAGAAATATACACAGTCCCATATAATATCACACAGAGTACAATGCAGCCTATAAATTCTCAGGAATTTTTACAGGATATACCATTACCAGTTCCACCACCTAGTGCTGTTGAATATCCTCAAGTGACACTATCAAACATACTCCATAATATACCACCTCCTGTAACCACATTAAGTATGAACAATGAAAATCATCATATCGGCACAGAAGAGGATCACAACTCTGAGAAAAATATAAATCCAGAGTCAATTGCTGCAGGACTTAAATACTTGAGAGAAGTATTTGAAGGAAAAAAGAAAACGTAATGGGGAAAGATTTGAATTACATACTCAAATCAAAGTATGACTAATTATTAATTGAGATTTGTTAATGTAAGTTGTAAAATATGTAAAGAATAAAAGTGTCTACTTCTTGTTTGAAATTAGTCTTTTATGTTAATTTGTCACTGTTTTAATTAAAAGGTAGAATATTAATAGAACAAAATAAACGCTTACATTCTTAACGTGATGTATGTGGTCGTTTGCGGGTAGATCTTTTTCTTGAGGTACTTTCTTGTGTAGATAGACTAGTGACACTTTCATCCACTATATCTTCATTTGGATCGATATCTAGATTACATAATAGTTGTATTACTTTTCACATTTAGTTAATTTGGCTAAATAAAGTATTATTATACCTGATGAGTTATCGATTGACATCGGTTGCTTACAATTGGGACATTTCATTGGATTATGTAGGCGACCAAAGTTCGCTAAACAATACAAGTGTAACGTAACATCACAGTGAGCGCATTTATGACCCTATTGAACAAAAAAAAAATATAGAAAACAATATAGATATATATTTAGCGTTACGTTCGCCTTACATGAAAGATAACTTGTTTGCAAAGAAAGCAAGTGTGAAACGAGTCTTGCTCATAACATGTTCGGAAGTAAGGCATCAATTCACCGATGCTCCGTACACCCATAAAAAAAATTCCATCCTGAAAGCCAAATTTATTGGCATATGATTGATAATTATAGTTAAATCAAAGTTATTTAACATTGTCATTACAATATAATCAATACATTACCTTAAAGAATAAGTATTTCAATTCCACCATCATCTTTAAAAAGTCTTGAGCATTAGATATACTTAACTCTGACTCTACTGAACTGCAGAGGTTCAGACAATTTGTACTCGGTACACTACCAGTATCGGATTCAATGATTACGGTGAATATTTTTCTCAGCAGTTGTAATTCTCCAGGAGAGAATTCAGTTTGAAATCTGAAAAAAGTAGCTACTTAAAAATCATGGTCTAACTCAAACGAATCAGCAATTATACTTGGCCACGTCGGTTTGCACGGTACTACTCAGCATCCAATATTTATCTCCACTCAATTCACAGGTCACAGACTTTACTTCCATATTCAGAGGTTGCAGCTTTGAGTTTAAAGCACTAGCAAATAATAGTACGTCGTCATTATCTGAAATAGAATGAAATTTAGAGTAAGTGCACCATCCAGTACATTGAAATAATAAAGGTTACCTACTGAACAATTTGATAGTTAATCGTTGTGCCTCTTCATTCAGTATCACACCTTTCTCTATAATTTGTTGTAACAATGCCTTGTGCTTATTATCATAAGCCATATTAAATAAAGTAATTTAAAAACAACTTGAATACAATAACGGCGGGAACTTTAACAGATATATTCAAACTGTTTGTATCACTAATGCCGGTTTCCTCCGACGTTAATCGAACTTTAAATTCTGATTACTCTATCTTAAAACTATATTTAAAAAATTGAACCAGGCTTAAACCATAAGATATAGAAATATAGGGATCGAGCATAACTGTTATTATGGGCAAGGGGCGTGACACCAAAATGACGGGGAGGAGTTCGCTGCATAACCAATCAAATTCAAGCTGGACCCTGCCTCAACTACGATTGGTTCTCCTTGTGCGTAAAAGAAACGACAGATACGTAACACTTTTATATCACTGCGCTTGTTTCCAATAGTAACCAATCACAAGTAGGCATAGTGTAGTTCGCCACTCCCCTCTAAACAGCTTTACCCGCAAAGTTATGCTTCATCTCTATATTTCTATACTTATGGCTTAAAATCCTCGCGTTGTGCATCTCCCTAATCATCTCTGGGGTAAGTAAATATTACGATCACAATCGCCTAGTGGAACTCACTCGTGGATATAGGGTAAACGGCCCAGTTACCGACCCCGTTCTAGATTGTGACCCCGACGGCACAATTTTGACTGCCATGAATAAATTTTTTGGTCGAATAAAAAAGCGTTTTTCGCTTTTTAATTAGCCGGTAATTGAATTATTATTCGACAAAAAATTTATTTATGGCAGTCAAAATTATGCCATCGGGGTCACAATCAAAAACGGGGTCGGTAACTGGGCCGTTTACCCTAGCTACCTACTCTCTTAAAATTGACTTTCTTCCGTGCATTTAAATGACAGAACGTAGGAACTGGAATGCAACTTTTCTTCAAATTCAAATGAATTCAAAATTAATATCGCAGAAGAAACGAAATCCCACTGTCTGTGAATAATCAAATATATTGAAATCATTTTATTATAATCCACACAAAGCAGACGAACGCAATATCAATTGCTTGTGATTAAAACTTACATGATAATGGATTCACGTCATTCAAAATGGCGTAACGCGTTACGAAGTTCACTATCAGTTACCTCAAATGTGTTGAATTTTGGTACATCGTAGAAGAGTTTCTTCTGTTTTTCTTTTCTATCTGCTGATTACAATATTGTCTTACCTACGCAAAACTTAACTTTTATTATAAGCCATTGAAGTGTCTGTCTATCTGTAATTTATAACTAAGTATGTACAGTACCGTCATACAGTCGAGATGTTAATTTGAACGTGTAAAAATAAAAAAAAAAGTCTCGTCAAGGATATTCAATATGTAAATTGCCGAATAAACCTAACGTTATTCACACAGTTTTTCCACAGCAATCACGTGCAGATTGCTAATCACAGAATGCATATGTAAGAATTCGACTAACCCCACAGATAACTAGAATACAATGATATTAATTGAATAATTAAATTATGCAATACGATACTAAGTATATTTATATGATGGTATGCAAGTGCAATGCATGTTAATCGAAGTTCAATGCACGAATTTTACGTATGTAATTTGGTGTAGGATCCTCATTGATTTGTTTAAATTTTCACAACGGGATATGTGAACTGGGCATGCGTCGTTATATATATATATACCATATACTGTCTAGACGGAGAGTCATAAAATGCGTGATTTTGTATTCAGTTTGTTCTGTTATGAACGTAGCTGGAAGAGACACGTGAAAAGGTAGTGGGGTGAACAAGATTGTCAAGAGTCCGGAGCTTAGCTGTCTGGGAGTTATCTGATTGACTGATAGTCTGGCAGCTTATCACTTTATAATTGATATCAAATATTTGGAACGCATTGTTGAAGATCATCGAGTGAGTTAATAAATGTACAAAGTATTGGAACACTGCAATAATCAATTTTATTTGGTCTTTGTTAAAACTGCGAGTCGCATTGAGTAATTTTTTGCTCGTGCTTTGGAGATATTGTTGTGGTACTGTAGAACTTCAGCATTCGACTTAATTGTAAGTTGGAACGGTATTATTGCTGTTGGTCACTTGCAAAGTTAAAATTGTAAGTACGGTTACATATAATGTATGTGTGGAGTTCAATTGAACTTTGTACCTAGTGTATGGAAAAAGTGCGACTCTGGTGATAATAATATATAGCTTTGTAAATATTTTTGGAATGGTACTTTTTTCGGTTGCTAACAAGCTATTTTCATTGCAAATATTTATAAGTTTGAATATATTTTTTTTAGTCTAGACTTTGAGCAATCCTGGTGTATGGGAGCAAAATAGCCACAATGATGATAACAAGGATTGCAGCGTCTTTGATGGGGAAGAGCCAGATTAGGCAGCATTTTCGGCCTCAGTTGTTGACAAAGAAACAGAACTTGGTACTGAAACATGTTTGTTAGAAATTTCATGCTTGAGTGTAGGAAAAGCATTTTGATGGAATATATAAAGGGAGAGGTTTTTGTAAATACTTAAATTATTTCCTTTTAGTATGTTCATGTAGCAGCTTGCCGATTTATATCTGCTCATCATATTACAAAGAACATTGAGCTCATCTCGCAAGATAATCAAGTAAAAATTAATAATAACGTTGTTCAGAATCTGAATAGTCCACAAGATCGTCCACTTTTAGTTTTATTATGCTGGATGATGTCAAAGCGTAAACATATAATGAAATATGCCAGCTTTTACATGGAGCAAGGATTTGATGTTGTTATGGTTTCTATTAGTCCATGGCAGCTCATGTGGCCCGTTAAAGGTTCTCGTGTGAGTACCGCTGTCTCCTACTACTTTTAAGTATTATTCTCAACATTTCTTAACCTTTCAGTTGGTTGCACTGGACTTGCTTAAATTTTTGGAACAAAATAAGGGATACGAGCAAATATTACTTCATGGATTTTCTGTGGGTGGTTATATGTGGGGAGAAGTCTTAGACTTTGTACACATGGATCGTAAAAAGTATGACAATGTGATAGATCGTATTGTTGGACACATATGGGATAGCGCTGTTGATGTGTCTGAACTTCAAATTGGAATGGGTCGGGCTGTTTTCCCTAACAATGTTATGCTACAGACAGCTTTGCAAAAATATTTAGAGTATGTGTAAAAGATTTCATACGTTAATGACGTTTTTAAATATCTTCAAGATATTTTGCTTTATAAGCATTTATTAAAATTACAGTTACCATATGAAAACCTTTTATAAGCAAGCAACTCAGTATTACATCCGATCCAGCCAGCTTTACCACACAAATCTTGTTCGTAGTCCAGCTCTGTTTTTGATCAGTAAAACAGATCCAGTTGGAACAGTGGAGAGCAACATGAGAGTAAAAAACTCTTGGGAATCATTGGGCGTGGAAGTAAGATTAATGATAATCATGAAAAATACTATTGTCACATAACAACTTTTTCTTTTTTTCACAGACTTATGTAAAGATATTTGAGGGGTCCAGCCACGTTGGCCACTTCCAAAAACATCCCAAAGAATATATCGCCGAACTGTACAAGTTCCTGGATAGGTTACACTTAATACAGGATGAGGAAAAAGTCCGAGATCGTCTCTGAAATAACTTCATTTTCGATTTTCGAAAATTTTCATAAATCTGGTGGAAGTATCACAAAAACCAAAAAAAGTGAGATTCGTTTTTTTTTTTTTACTTTACAATGCAAGTTATTGTCCTATTGCCAATAAATATAGATACTAACTCTCCAGCGATTGTTGAATGAAAAATATCAAATTCAATAATCTGAAACCATCTTAGTATATAAATCGAAGCATAACTAATTTTTTTAACATGAACTTCAGTTTTATCATGTAATTCCTAATTTGACGAATATACTCTTTATATATCTTCTACAGAATTATAACATATTGCATTACAGTAGATATATTGGTTAATGATACAGCCAAATGCATAATTTTTTTATTCTGTCATATACAGTTATGTTAGTCACTATTAAAATTCTACAAGCGAAATGAGAACTTTTCAAGTAACTGTATTTCATACTAGAAATTTAATTGTTAGATTACATTGACCCATCACAAGTGCCTAATCATGAATAGTTGTGACATCTGCTAACGACAGCCTTACAGACAAAACATTTATTATTAGTATAATTCTGTCGGTGACTGTGACTAGAATTTATACCTTGCATTTCTTTTTAATAGGAATTAAAAAATACCTAGGAAGTAATATATTTTGATATTAAATATCTAAGAAATTTTCTATATGATCACTACGTTTGATACATTATAATGTGACTTTAATATTAAGCTTTTCAATGAATGCTGTGTTAGTTACTGTAATTTAAAAAAAAAATTTTTATTATTTCGTGTCTATCGGTACGCTAACCAAAATTAATTTATATGATATCGCAATGTGATTCGCATTTTACGAAATAAAGGAAGTACGGACAAATATTACTTTTATTGATGAGTTATAGCCAATAAGATTATTAAACATTTATCATACAAAATTATACAAAATGCTTCGTACCACATGATAATTTATATTCATTATTACTGTGTCGTACGTGCATTATCAGTATTGCCAATTTAATAATTATGAATCAAGGATTAACTCACTTTCGCAGCACTTTTTGTCTTTTTAGGTTTTTTACATTTTTTTCTTCTCCTTAGAATTTCCTTTTCTTCTTCATCAGGATCTTTTCCTTCCATAATTAACTTTTTTCTCTTGTTTATCATTTTTCTCTCGTAGAAGTCAGTTTCGTCCAGCTTTATTTCGGCTTCGCGTTTTGTTACTGATATTTGTGTAAATATTGTGACAATTTCTTTGTCTGAAATTAAGAAAATAACGAGATTAAAGAACATTTAGAAAATACAAATTCTAAAATCTGAAATATTTGAACCTTACCGTTCACTTTATATTCTGTCAGTTTAGTTCCAATAGTTTCTTCGATAGCATGAAGTAATTTTATATCATGCGGAGTGACAAGACTTATAGCCATTCCACCTCT
>JARPRH010000012.1:260486-273761 GCA_031763665.1 Calameuta haemorrhoidalis | reverse complement strand
GGATCGGATATAGAAACACTGTCGCTCTCGTCGCCAGTGTAAACGGTAGTAAACACAGGTCGAAGCCCTCTCCGTGGTGGAATCACTTTCGATTGTAAGCAGCAGCAGCAGCAACAGGAAAATACATTGTAGGCACGATTCCGTGTACTTATCAGCGTTTCGTCAAGAATAAATAACTGCCGCTATTATTAGTCCAACTCATTAATGGACGATATTCGTAAAACACGATGAGCCGGGATATTAGAATTTTACTTTGGATCCTCCGTTATCATTTTTACGTACGGATTGTGTTAGATAGAAGTAATTGATTATCAAGTATAGGATGAGTCAACATTTTTTTATGGCTAGTTTTTTTTTGTACAAAAAGTTAACGGGTCCTGTTTCGTATTTTCTTATTTAATAGGAGATATGTAGAAGAGGACATAGGTCGTGGTGTAGGGTTAAGTGGCATGATGTGTCAGTACGTGAGTACGAGTTTGGAACGAGTTCTATTTGTGCAAAGGTAAACCAAATTTATAAGGACATTCCACCGGTACACGTGCTGATAAACAGATATGGAGTTACACGTCTGTAATTTAGATTTCCTGTAAATTCATGGGCGGACAATCCTGAGGCTTCTTCTTGGAGTAAACATGTCGAGGACGCAACGTGGCAATGGAAACAAATATGAAGACTGTTGACAATAAGGATAAATATAAAAAAAAAACAAAGACTTAATAATTGTCCCAAGAAATGTGTTACATTTGAAAATTAAGTGAATAACAAGAGGATTAATCGCAATGGCGCTCGCTTGTATCTCTGGCTGTCGGGCGAAGTTTGTTGACGTAACGGCATCTATTTTCGCCCATGTGCTTCCATAATTACTGAGCATGTACGCATGTGAGATATATATATATATTTATACATATAAATGAGTTTGACCCTGCGTGAAGAGGAAAGGCGAAAGAACCCTCCGGCTTGTCTGACGCCTCGAGACCACGTAAACACCAGAAGGACCAAGGACGAGGATAGCCTACGTGCGTCGGCCAAGTTAATGCATGGATGACTTACGAAGGATCATCTACCTATATGGCATGTCTACTATACGGTCTGGGTATGTTCATCCACATGTACCAGGTGGTCCTAGCATCTGGCAAGTTCCATCCAGAGAACTACTCAGTCATAGGATCTGGATGATCTGGCGTGCGCCTGTTCGACCACGTGTACCTGGCGTGACCAGTATCCATCTAGCACGTGGGATCTTTCCCGGTAGATGCGTCACAAGCCTTCTTGAAAGGGAGGGTCCAAAGGTGTCCTTTACCACGGACGCCATCGCCGCCAGCAGGGACGACCTTGCCGATGAATGAAAAATGCGCGTCTGCGAGCACGAACACTGATTCATTGGGGTGAACGTGATCTTCATCGGATTTACCAGAGGCAGGGATGCTGCCGAAGTAATAAATACACTCAGGCCATGCGAGGTCAATGAAATTCTGTTACAACATGCAACGATGCACGTAGACGCAGTATGTATAACGCACTCGCTACGTGAACTTGCCCAGAGCCAATCGCTTGGAAGGTATCGAAAAAGCAGTGCTCAGCGTTACGACGATACTCGTATTCGTCATCTTGTTTACCGAGTACTTGCTAGCTCGCGGGTTATCGCCTTCTATCCCTGGTATCGCTTGAGACGAACGTCTGAGATGCCGTCATCCCCCTGACTCCTGGGTTAAACCTCGCTCTTTAGGTACTATTCCTATAGTCACATTTCGTTCTTCTCGCTACGGGGCCCTAGCGAAGACTCTGACGTCAAATTCTTCCAGGACGTGCGTCGATGGCGCCGCTGGCGTCGAGGATTCTTCGTAGATCGCGTGACGCACGTTGGAATCTGCCGGGAGACCTCGAGCGCGGCCACCGACACTGCCACCGCTCCAACGCCGTGACTCTACCATTCCAGCTCATCCCGTCCCAACCCGAACCCATCTTGCGACCCATCTCATCCTCGGCACTCCGGTCCCACTCAGGAATTCTCATTCGCTCGATAGAATCAATCTTCTTCTTTTATCCTCTCCTTTCCTCTCTCCGGTGATCACTCTCACTCTCGTATCTTCGTGCAACCTTGCTCTTTCTATGATCAACGTAAGAGAAACGTTGCGGTTAATGTCACGTGTAGCTTCTTGCTTTATTGAGAAATTGCATAATTTACTAATATGGTGTTACCACTTAAACATATGTATTTGGGTATTTGGGTATTTGGGTGTTTGGACAGTCTCCGTTTAATAACCTTGAGCTCACTCGTATCTTCCACCTGCTATAAATTTGACTTTTTTCTCTTCTCTTCTTTCTTACTACGCACACTTCGTCTTATGGGGTGAGACTTCTGGGTTGCTCTCACTGAGAGACTGAATGACCGAGAGAATCGAACGAGCCGAGTACCTCTAATGTTACACAATATCTTAACAGTCTCCGTAACAGTCCGAGGATCCTCGTGTATTTTATGCATCCCGAGCATTCATGCTGCTCCATAAAAAGGTAGAGCGTCCCGGCATCAAAGTGGAATCTGTGTCTTGGTGTTTCGGAGCCAAGGTCCCTTCTCGGACACAGCCGAATTGCAGCACAACGCACGGAATGTTAATGCAGGTCGTGCTTGCGTTCGATCTTGCGCCACTGCTGCCACCACCGCCAATAATGATATTAAACTTTGAGAAATAAAAGAATCACGCTGGACTTTTCTACTTTTTCCAGCCTCCCAGCTGACCGGCCAGAACCTTCAATCATTCAATCCGTACCGCATCATGTATTATTTGGAAGAAAAAATTTGTTTAAAAAATTAGCCGTTACATAGCACCAAATCGAAAAGCAATGGTGAGCAATCCTTGTTTGCTTATATTATACTATAGTCATTTTAAATTGCTGACTCTTTCCTTCTCGTCGCATTAGTCTTGCCAACCTGGTTCCGGATGTCCTGCAAGACCATCGCCTCCTTTGGAGAATTGTCCTGCGCGTTTTCGCTGTCCACCAGTCTCCCCTCGTGGTGTCTGCATAGTACCTCCCATACCTCAAGGTCCTCGATGGTCACCCTGTTGCATCCGGAAGTACTCTTTCCCATGTGCAGTTCATGCTCGTCCTTACCATTTCGTACGATTCAGCTCTTTCGACTTGGCCTCACAATACTGAAGTATAAAAGATAGAAAAATCAAGAACGAAGAAAAGAATAAAAAGAATTAGTCCCGGAGAGATTAGGATTCTCTGACTATGAAAAGTGCATTTCTGTATATTGTCTTACTTCTAAAATTCACTGAATCGTAGAAAGGAAACGGAAGAATGACTGATAAGAACTATCTAGAAATCGTCCAAGTGTATATCGGGCAGAGCCGAAACTCGAAACATCCTGCCTTCTCCATTTGCATCTCGACTTTATACGCACAACCGCACGTGCGTCTCTGCGTACAGCTGTTTGCTTGGTTCATATCAAGGATAACGATGATAATGATGACATCGGCAACGGCGGAGAAAGCGAATGCGTGCTCATCGAAAACTTGCTATTCAGATTATTAACGTAAATTCAAGATATACGAGACGAATGCGCCTAATACCTGAAATCACAATCAAAGTGAATAATACAAATAAAAAATAAAAGAACAATAGAAACAAACGAAGGATACTTGATACGGATCGATTCACGTTCTAGACCTTTAGGGAGGATTTTGTCCCGCCACAGTAAAAGGAATCAAGGGTGAAAATACCTGTGCGTCGGGAGCAAGGGCTTTTGATCTTGAAGTCCCATGAAGGGATCAGGAATTGAGGTAGACCTTTGTAGTAGTCCAGGGATACCTCTGCCCGAGGAGGGCAAGTTCGTCGACCTGGATCCTTGCTCGAAGGGATTTAGAAAAGAAACAAAAGTGAAAGGGGGGAGGGGTGGAGGTTGAGAACTAGAGAAAAAGGTATAAAAAGGAAATGGTAAAAGAGGGGGTGAATAAGTTGAAGCAAGTTGCATCCTGCCGACGTGCCAGACCCTTCCCAAATATTTGGTCTAGCCGAGTATACCCTCATTAATCAAAAGCATGGAATTTTCTCGTCCAGTCGCAGGCACTCCTGGGGTTCAGAATGGGAAAGCTTATCCGCGATGCTCAAACTAGGAGACGTTTATTGGACGGCGCAAGAGTTCCGGGCGTTGGCTCATCCCCAAATAGAAGTAGTAACGGGGATAGATAGAGAAAGAGTAAAAGGAAAAGACAGAGGTGAAGTACAGAAGCAAGAAAAAGACAAAGAATTATTTGTGTACCAGTTGAAGATCTCGAGCGGCATCTGCGCCATGTTAGCCAAGAGTGTCAACGAGTGTGACTAGACCTGCTTGCGTCATCAGGAAGGGACCCTAATAAATTTTGGAATTTCTTTTTCCAATGGACGCCCGACAATTATCTCGCCTGGTCCACATTTTTTCCCACAGTGTGAGGGTTGAGTCTCGTTGGCTAGGGTGTCCCTGTGGAGGGAATCCGTTTTTTTTGTTCGCATAGATCGGAGGACGTTGTACCCGAATCCGATGGCCTTGCATCCCCGACGCGCCAGCAACGAGAATTTTCTAAGGACCCCTTCTTTCTTATTGGTCCTCAAACTTTTCGAAACCTACAGCGATCAGTGTAGAATTGCTTTCTGCTTCTCTGTGGGAAAGTGCATCGAGTTCCTTTCCTCTACTGGTTTGACCTGCCCTTTCTCGCGTCGACGCATAAAACGCAGCATGTGAATAAGCGTAGCTAAGGACCATTCGAGGCGTCAGGGAGTCTCAGCAATTTCTTAGAAAGGCATCCCAAGGACTTTCCAAGAATCACTGGATCAAACGTACTGCCATTCCGTGGATTCTTCGTTTTTCCTTTCAGTCTAAATTGTTTTTCTTCCCCACTGTTACACCATAGCTTTATCATATTCCGTCCTACAAAAAAGAAAGATTGTAACTATCATTAAAAATTTATTGATTTTCTCAAGAAGTACGCGATTGTCTGCGTTATTCCTGGAGACTAGAATGATCGCGCACGTAATTCTCTGATAAACGCTTACGTCCACGTCAATCTCGTATCCTCTCTGCATAAATGTACAATGTACAGAGTATAATAATAAATGTACATAACCTCTTGGTAAATAATATTACAAAAACATCTTCAAGAATATTCCTCTCTTCTTTTTGAGAACCAGCCATTTTTTCCTCTTGGCAGACTTCAAATAGCAGAGTAGGGTGAAAGCGCCGGCCGAAAGCGAGGAAAAGCCCGCAGTGTAGGCGTCGGGATGCCGGGCGCCTCCGTATTGAACGTTCCTATGCTGGAATTGCCATTCTTCAACCAGTCGCTCGTGCGACCCTTGACATATACATGCGTGCACTGATTGTTCAGCAAAAAAAATTCTCGAAGAAAAACTGACAGGACGGTGTCCTAAAAAAATACCAATCATTATTCAGAGTTCTTAAAAAAAACCAATTTACTGTCGACAGACAATAAATTTACAGATTGAAAAATTGATTTTTTTTTAAATCTAATCGTTACACTATACCCTATACACAACACTATCCATTTTTACACTGAGAAATATCGCTGACCTTATCAGAAGGTCAGGTCGAAAGGTTAGTTCCAAAAGCATCGAAGTAGTAAAGCAAAGGTAATGAGGTAGAGCTGGATAGACATAATGCGCAATGGCGAAGCGTGACCGAGCAGCAAGAAGCCTTGTTTTTCTCGTGAGAAGTCGAGCGGGTATATTGGTCAAGGGCGATTTCGAAGGGACCAATAAGCCTCGAGAGCAGTGATGCCGGCGGCCCCAGTGCCCTTCAATAATTCTTAATCGGACGGTCAGTCACCCTACAATAGTTCCTATAGTACCACTTAACAACGATAGTACAAATGCTTACGTACATATAAAATAGTATAGCTAAGTAGCCATTCTGTATAAAGTTGTTGGAACAATTATAAGTACTAAGTTGACACTGATACAAAGGATAGAATACATTGAATAAAATAGGATACAGTATTAAATCTACTGGTTAGATATTTGACAACGAGACCTTGGCATGTTAGACGTCCGGTAATTCAGCCATTGATAGTGTTCATTTGTATGTGATCCCAACTATCCCCTTTCTAGAGCCACCTTTTCTTCACAATACTCCTATTCCAAAAGACATTTGAGCGGATGGTCGATTTTCAATAGGATTATCACTAGCATTAATTGGGTCACAGATTTCTCTGAAGGAAACCAATACTTTATTTTCTATTGAGGATTTCTATTGTTTGAAGATTTTGATTTGAGAGCTAGTTTAAGTAACTATCCAGGGTACAGAGAGTTAGGTATACCAGTGTCACAGATGCTATACGGTATCGTCTCTATGATGAGATAACGTGTAAGAGATTTAGATTTAAAAATAGAAAGATTATCAGAGAGAGGGTTCACCTATGGCGATATCGAACAGGTGTATAATCGCAAAGCACGCCGTTATACCGTTTTCTTCGTTCTTATTGCGCCATGGATGCTAATGTATTCAAGGCCACGACTTATTCATAAATCAGATCTCACTTTCATTCATTGCCAGTAGCGTGTCTACGTTCCTCACCTCAGCGCTATCCTTTCCAAAATAAGTTGCGGGAGTACAGAAGTACAAAAGTAGCGAAGATGGTCCACGTGGAAAAAATACTTCAAGATCCTTCTCTAGTCTAAGTGTGTAACCTATACGTGGACAGAAGACAAAATTATTTTCACAATTGCTATAGTCGACTACGAGGAAAATCTATCGAGGAAAACGTTAGGTTAGTTTACGCTAGGGGATTACTGAGCGGCGTGTACTACACGAGAACGTAGGCGTCGCCATTAATTCTACTCGCAAGCGGCTGCTAACGGGCGTAGAGTAGCGGCGAGTTGCGCAACGACGCCTTAAGGTTCGTACTCATGAGACCGGACTCGCTTTCAGCGTGTCAAGGACAGCGGCAGGTCCTCGCGGGCTAAATCCCTTTCACGAATTGACGCTTCTACTCGTGCGTACGACGCTCCGCAAATCCTACTCGAGGAAGAGGTTATGTTGTCTCTATCTAATATAGGTAACTTGTCACAATGTCGAATTAATATCGCGGCTCAGATAGAGAGAGAAAGAGAGAACTGGGCCAGATCAGAGATAGACGCATTGTCCTTGGCACGACAGGATGAGATGCTCGGCTGTTCCTTGGAAATTTATTCTATCGACGGCCTAAAGTGAAATAAGTTATTTAACTAGTAGGAACGTGACACGAAAATTTTAAGGAGGTACGTCACGTTTCTAATCGATGTACCGGTATTGACGTGGAGTTTAACGCTACCTCATCATTCTGTTGGCATTATCGCTTTCTTATCCATTGAGAAAGATTCTGGCTCGTAGAAAATTACTTATTATGATATTCTGTTTTGATTGTTTATCCTTCTCAGATTTTTTTAACAGCTGGTTCTCAATAGACTCAAATCTCTCGTAATCATCCTCATGAAAGGAAAATAGAGCAATTTGTTAATCGCGACAAGACAATTGACTTTGCCGTCGCTCTCAGGAATTAGAGAATTGCGAAATCGTCCGAAATGTCTTGGCAATTTGTATTCTTCGTGTGGTCATCGTCAGGACGTTATCACGGTGCCCAAATGAATTTGCGCAAGATGTCGGTGCGTGCACATCACCATACGCATAATTACCAGTTAGGTGCTACGCATGTCATTGCGCAACGTCTTCGTAGCTCGCCTTGACAAAACGGAATTCTTCCTCCTAAGAGTTTGGAACGAGTCATCGAGCTTACGTTTCGTCATTAGCCAGGCGTCAATGCCAAAATCATTTCAAAATCATCATAGAATTTCGTAAGCTTAGCCCATAGTGAATTAACTTGCCGTCCCACCATCCCTCGCTATTTCAGACTCCACATGAGTGGGGAAAAGTCTAATTCTCACAACGGGATTTCGAATTCGAAAGATAGCTATTGCGTGGAATAATTATAAATAATTGAATTTGATAACGCAGGCGCCGTACAGAGCCGACGGAAAGGATCACTGCGTTCCCATAAAAATTTCCTATACATCTAACTTATCAGACTATCTTATCCTTGTACAATACACTCTAACCCCCAGATATATTTCCTTTGATCTGCAGAACTGGAAGACCAATGCATCTGGGTGCAAGAAGAGGCCCCGGCAATGAACCAAATTGCAAGAGGCGACCTGGACCGTGTCTGGGTTAGTAGTGACAACGTACGTACTATCTACCTAACATATGAAATGAGCATGTCATGGATACATCAGTGCTTCTCAGGTAATCTCATCGACCTCAACATCAATCAATCGAACAATCAATCATTCAGTCCTTAGAACTTAATCCATCTTTTCTAGGATGAGAGACATTGCAACCATTTGCTCTATGTCAATATCCACATAAGCATTACATATTTATCACTGCACCAAGAATCGGCTGGCAATGATCCACATATGTTAGTCTCATTGAATTATCATCGACTCGTGTTACCTAAAGCACTTGTGAGTATGACAAGCGTCGCGACGTTTCTGCATTGCCTATATGTAGGCAAGGGGACTAAAAGATAATGTCTACCGTATATGTATACCATATAATAGAAAAACTAAACAGCATAAAATAATGCGAGTGCAGTAAATAATAAAGCACAGTCCAGTGGGACTCAGATTCTATAAATAAATGTAGAATTAACGTAATCGACGATGGTCGTTGTTTTTCTGTTTTCATGATCAAGTTTGCAGTGGCTGACTAGTCAGTGACACTGGCATTGGCCTACTCTCTCCACGGCGTCGTTTGCTCTCCTGCTTCGTTTCGTGTTCTCACTCTCTTTCGTTTCGTCGCTGGGGGCGCTTTGCGTCGCTACGTCGCTTACGTCTCTACATTGCAGGATGCCTTTCCATATCACTTATGTCAGATAATTGGTTCTTTTGAGATGCGACAATAAATATTACAGAGTTATGATTGGCCTTCCAAATTCCAAGGATCCCATGCTCACTGATTGACGCTGATCATTTCCGGTATCTGCAAAATATAAATATAGATATTATAAGAGGAAGAGAGGGAGAGTAAGAGAAAGAGGGAGGGGGGGGGGGAGAGAAAGAGAGAGAGAGAGGAATAAACATTTTTTAGGATAACAAAAGACTCCAAGGAAACTGCATTGTCCTAGATCCGTATGAGGTCATCGGCACCGGGGTTGTCTTTACTCGAAATGATAACAAAATGTCGAAGGTTGGAGACCTTAAAAACCACACGAGGTCTTCCGGCTTTCACTTGCACCAGGCCGAAAGCAGTTGGCAAATAAATTCATAAAACAGCAACGAGACGCGATGAAACAAAACAGAAGAGTGAACTGAAATTTTCCTTTCTTCAAGTCAATTCTTATTATTATCCTTTAATCGTCTTGAGATATAGTCCTAAGTTCATGGACCTCAACAAGAGTTTCTCCTTCTAAACTCTAAACGATGCGACCTCGTTTCACTGCTGAAAAATTCACTTTGCTTCCATTTCTCTCGCTCTCTCGCGCCGAGTAACGTGCGGACGATCAGGAGTTGCAGGAGTTAGCGAAGGAGAAACAAAGCTGGGAGTAACGAGTGAGCATTGAATCATCCTACTTGAAACTGGAAAGGTTCTTTCTCTCTCTCCTTCTCTCCCTCACACTTTCCTTCCTTCCACCATGATCAACCCTCTCTCTTTCGCTCTGTTATGAAAGTGCTGCAAGTGGAGCGCGCTGCGGCAAACAAAGTTGTACTTTTATTTATAACTGACCGACTTATCGTCAATGTAATAGAGAAGAAGAAAAAGCAGAGGAAGAATAGAAAGATGCTGTTTATAACTTCAAGATAAATACAACTTCCTATCCAGGCACAACTCTTACCGTCAACCATTAATGCGTCAATTCGCCCTTTTCTTTATGAGAGTGCAGAACCAAATGCTCCTTTTAACGATAATGAACATTCGAGATAAATCCAAGAAAGCATACCATCAAGAAAATCCATCTAGTTAACACAATGTGATATTATTTTTCACGATAGCCTGCTTTGCTTTCAAATTTACAGCCATACAGACTTGGCTGACGCTTCTGTAATAATGTCTTCCTTCTCGCTTTGTTCGATCCGAATGCTCATCTCGTTTCTAAAAACGACAAAAAATGACTTGCTCCTTTAAACAGCTACACTTTCCCATCTTTGCTCGACCGGCGCTTCAGGCGGGAAATTTGATTATGATCATTGGAGAATCAACGAGCGAAGGGAAAAACGAGGAAATGAATGCTCGTGGCGCATCGACCTCGAATGTAGGTCGGTTGTGGGCGCACGCAATCGTTGCAACGATTTTGAAAAATGGCCGTCCCACTTGCAGGGAGTATTTTCACGGTCACTAACCCTCTGGAGTAGTGCGAGTGCACGCTGCTCTAAGCGTCCAGGAACGCTCACTCTTACCAGACCTAGTGGAGGAAAGCTTGTGCGCACTCACTTGAATATATGTATATCCTTAGTGCATTCTGAGTGCAAATCAATGTCCTGTATAATTTTCATCATTCGTTGTCTCCCTTTCTGATAATTAACATCCATTCAATTGTAGTTTTACTGCAACTTAAAGCCCATTTCTTGTCCGGTATTGCCTTGGGGCTATAGAAGAGAGAAATTAGAAATTATGAGATTAAAGTGGGATCAGACAAATTAAATACAGCGGGACGGTATCCCTTAAGTAGAATCAACTAATTCCTATCAGCGTGAGCGAATCCTAAGGCGATCGGAAAGTAGCGAAAACAGTAACGTCGCCACGGTTAACATGCATCCAGATAAAATTGTCATCTTGAAAGTTGGCCTACTATCTCTATCATCGCAATAATAGCCAGTCACGATATCTCTCAGGTAACGTAACGTAAAAACCATCTGCACTTCCTTCCTACCTTCCCTGAATGTTTAGAATTAGATCATTACCTTTAAAGTACTTGTGCAAGTATCCTATATACTATTTAGGTATAGGATATGCTAGAATATATAGATCTACAATGCTACCAGTAGCGCTTCTGATGATACAGACTTTTTCAGGGTAGACTGGCTCTTCGCAAAATTATCCAGACGCAATGGATGCTGATCAGAGAGTGGCTAACGTCGTGACTTCTTTACTGGCGTAAAAGAAAAAAAAATTAATAAATAGACAAAGTCCTTGTGCTGTGAGCTGACAATACGAAAAAATTATTCAACCAAGATTTAAAGTATTGGTCGTACATGCAAATGATTTCTTGATGATATTTTAGAACCTGAGTGGGATGCTATGAAATTGAACGTGCATGAAATAAAAGACGTCCCTGACGTGCAGAGCTGGCAGGGAATCCTAGATGGGGGCTACTGGCGTCGCAGTAGTTGCACTTTCAATCAAGCTGGGATACGTCGATCTTATTTGCCTTTAGTGGAGTAGCGGGAACGATAGACCATACACCCTGGTTCTCTATTGGGAAGAATCGATAGGTCAGATTTTATGCAGTGTGTATAAAGACTCGAAGACGCAGCACAATTAAAGTTATCAAGGAACGTGTAAAGCTTCTAGAAGTTTTTGCGATGGACTACCTGAGATGGTGCTGCAATTAATGAACTTCCTGGCTGTGAAAGCCAATTTGCCAAGAAACGATGAACACCAGGATGGACGCATCAATACATCCAGGATGCACCGTGTCTCTTTTGGCAATGGCGGCAGGAGAATCGATCGTCGCGTTGCGACCATGGACTAGATTGGTTGAATGATCGATTGAAACTTTAGAGTGGATTCCATGAAGTACAATAACAGTCTCCAGGTTCCCTGCAATTCTCAGAATACATAATGATACCCGAATAAAAAATTGCATTGGATGTTCGACCGTCATCTGGCCTTGATAATGCCTCTATGCAAATCAGATGGAATTTGGTACCTGGCTGCACCCAGAATGAGTGTTCTAGGAGACACCTATGTGAATCGACCTTAGCACGATTCATCCGGGATCATCCTGAGACGGAACTGAAAATACAAAAAACTTGCATAAACAAGAATTGGCATTCTGAAATTTTGGCTTTCACGCGGGTTCGCAAGATATTGCTAGCAGCGAGCGGATTGTCGAGCTGGTGAATGGTAAACGGGAATGGAGATTTCTAGGATGAACTCTCGTAGCTTAGATCGCAGTAAGCGAGAGTCAATAGGGTCGGTCGGAAAGTAGTGCAGCGTTGACTACGATGGAGTAGAGTGCCCTCCAAGTAGGACAAGGGTTCACTGCATCTCTATAAAATACATAGAGATGCCTGGGTAGAGTCTACGTCCACTATGATGAAGTCAGGTTCATCGGCACCCTAGGACGTTCAGGAATGGACACCTTTGGGATGTCTTCGCCCTTTAAGTCGGTCACATGTTCCACTTCATCACTGAAGAATCAAGGAAGAGTTTTACTCAAGCTACCGTCAGGACATTAGTTCCTTGAAGATTTTTTTTATAGGTACGATCTTGAATATATTCTGAATTGCCAACGCGCAGACAGTGATCATGGCTTCCTTCCTGTATTATCATAATTGTAATGCGTTCAATGACTCGAGGCACGCGTCTTTTCTTCTGCTTCCTCCCTTCTCGCATTCGTTCTCCTCCAAGGTACAAATTAACCGTGTAGTAGGTGCGCATATCGGAGTACGTTGATCCTGCGGCAAGGATCTCTCGGCCTCGGATACTCATGTAAATAAGGATGTTGGGACAAACTGGTAAACATGGAATCTCCACATTATCTCTGTGAACATTGAATCTCTCAATTCATTAATGATAGTATCTTGGTTTCTACCTACTAAAATCATTAATGTTAATGATTGTTTAGTTTGATCTTGCTGAGACACACCTTAAATTCTTTAATTATGATCAATGCTGGTAACAGGAAGGGACTCCGGTGCTGCTTTAATATTTTAATTTTCTGTGTCCTTTACAGTGTATATATATATACATATGTAATCGGGTGCCCGACTTGCTCCGCTATAATTAATTTATCCACAGATCCGCCAGGGAGGGCTAGAGAGCTAGGAATCTCCGAAAAATTAGGAGTTCTGATCGGGAATCGAGCCCGATACCTTCCGACTGCCTAGTCACTGTCCAGCCTGATAAGTGCTATTTATTTATTTTTCAGTCATTCCTAGGTGAACATCCCTTCCAGCTCTCTAACGCCACGTTACAATATATACAGTATATACAGTATTTTACAATATATATATATATATATATATATATATTTATATCTAAAGAGTTCTTTGGGGACAATTTAGATATACAATGTATACTTT
>JARPRH010000012.1:244146-259534 GCA_031763665.1 Calameuta haemorrhoidalis | reverse complement strand
TGCGCCGCGTCGCAGCTTGACCATTCCGTCGCTTCTGACGTAAGCATGTTGCCTAATTCGTAATGTGGCTCATAACATATCATTTTCGTGCAGTTTGTACACTTCTTAATGTTTGATGAACAGTTTTGACTATCATGCTTGCCTCCACATCTTTTACAGCAACGTTCATTTGTACAATCTGCCGCGAAATGATTAAATCCCCAACATTTGAAGCAACGTGTTACACTTACGTAATCATACACTGGGCAAATATTCCACCCCACTTTCATTTTTTTCTTCTCTATTAAATATTTGTGTGTTTGCGGATCGACTTCTAATATTAACGTGGTTTTATTTTCTTTTCTTCGGCTTATTTTAATTATACTCATTTTGTAGGTATCTCTTTTAACATCTATATCATTTTGTCTGGCTACTCTTTCTAGAAATTTCATCTCTTCACTTTCGACTTTCTGTTCTACCCCTACTATTTTTAGTTTTGGCAGTCTCTTTTTTGGCGCATAAATTGTATACTGCGTCCCTAATTTTTCTTTTAATGCTTCTGTTAGTATCTCTCTATCTTTACTTTTTTCACATCCTATTATTATTTTTCCTTTCGATCCCTTCATTACGCTGTTCAATCCTACACCTAGCTCCATTATGTCCACTTTGTTCTTTATCATCCCTTCAGTAATTTCGCTAGTTTGTTCTCCTACAGGTTGTATTATAATATCTTCTTTTTTACTACTATTTCTTGCTGTTTCAGCATACGATAACCTTTGTTTGTTATTATTTTTTTTTGTATCTATCTCAGTTTTCTCGTCTTCCTTCCTGTATTTAACACTCTCTTTACTTTTTTCTCTCTCTTCGTGATTTGTTATAATTAACTTTTTTATATCAACTATCTGTTCCTTGAGTACTTTAATTGCCTTATCTATTTCTGTTTTTATAAGGTACTGTATCATTTCCTGTAGATCCTTTCCAAACATTGAAGTTTCTATATCTTTTTTCAACGTCTCATTTTCCTTTCGAAACATTTTTTCCACTCTTTCTGCTAACTTTGTCACCTGATTATTTTCTAAGTTAATTTCCTCACCTGCTGCAACTATATCCCCTTCTGTGCTTCTACGATTTTTTGTTTTTGGATGGTCTTCTTTTGTTTCGCTTCTTTGTGAATTTACAATAATTTCTTCAATTTTTCCTGTGCACGGGATTAGTGCGTTCTTTTTATCATAAATTTTATGAATTTTCGCACACCCTGGATGGAATGATTTTAAGCATAACGTACAATCGTGTCTAATGTTACGGATTGTTTTCCTACATTTATCACAATCTGTATCGCTGTTGCTTTTTGAGCTCATTTTTCTGGATGCAGCCGTGTGTCGTAAGTTTTTCTAGAAGTTGACTATCGTTGATTGACTTCTTGAATATAATTTGTCTACTCCTGGCATGTATTTTTATCACATGAGTAGGTATATTTCCTCATGTGACTAATGTATATCACGCCACTGCTGAGAGCCCCACATTGATTGTCACTGGCAAGACCGTTGTTCGGTAGGATGGTTGTCACTGTACAGCTTAGTAAGACCAGTACCGCCACTACAGGTAAGCGCCGAAGTTAGCCGTCACGATAATACCCAATCCAGTCACCCGAGTCGTTATCGTAATCGCTGGGACCTGCGCAGATTTTCCAAGGTTGAGAGAGAGAGAGAGAGAGAGAGAGAGAGAGAGAGAGAGAGAGAGAGAGAGAGAGGCGGAGAGAGAGAGAGAGAGAGAGGCGGAGAGAGAGAGAGAGAGGCGGAGAGAGAGAGAGAGAGGCGGAGAGAGAGAGAGAGGCGGAGAGAGAGAGGCGGAGAGAGAGAGAGAGGCGGAGAGAGAGGCGGAGAGAGAGAGAGAGAGGCGGAGAGAGAGAGAGAGAGAGAGAGAGAGAGAGAGAGAGAGAGAGATTCGAGTGCCGCTGGGGAGCTGGGGATCTCTCTGGCAAAAAGCCAAATGCGATTAAGGTTAATGTTCACCGAGCTAGTTTTGACGCAGGGATACTAGGTGAAGACCTCTCACCAGGGTATTCCCAGTTGATGGCGAATTTTCATCTTTTTTTTCCTCCCAATGAACAGAACGACGTAACGTTAATTGATTGTACGAACTCGAGAACCACGTTGAGCAATTGAGTGTTAACACAAATGAGGAGGCGCATATTGCGCATCAACCCGTGAGAGAAGGGTGCTGCGTCATAAGGTCTCTTGGAGATAGACGTTAACCTTCCTTCCTTCCTTCCTTCCTTCCTTTCCTTATGGCTGACTCTTCCAATGAGGAGATGTGCCAGAGATATACGTTAACCTGAAGTAACAACTCAAGAGAATAATGCGCCAAGAGAAATTCTTGTCATGGATTTTTGCTTGTTTCGGCACAAAGTGCAAGTCTCATAGTTCCAGCTGGTGTTTTTCAGGTTTATTTATTGGGATGGCGTGGATAGAATATCGATGTGACAGTTTTCAACCCTCAGTTGACTATAGATCAGGTACCACGTGCAAGAGGTCAGGAAGTGACAGAGAGAGGTGAAGGTGACGATCGATTGCCCTGAAAGAGAAGAAAGGTGATGAGGGGGACAAAAAGATGACTATAAACTAATTTTTGTATCAGTTGTTTGGAATTATTATATGGAGGGTCTCTGATAGTCGTAGAAGCATTGATACTTCAAGGGATGGTTAGTCACAGCGGTGACTAAGTCAGAACTTAGACGCTGGCTGGTTGAGGGTGGTCGCGAGGAGGGTTGCCGAGTGGGAGGTCGAGGGCATCTGGGGGTGGCCGAGATGGAAAGAAAAGGGCGGGAGTGCGGGTGCGCGAGGACTACGCTGCATGCGCCGCTGCAGCGACGCCGTAGTACCAGCGTCCTCCGCTTCTCGTCCCGGCGCCACAGTCTCTCCGCATGTACGAAGCCGGCTAGCCGTCTCCGTCCTAGGTCCTGTTCCCGCACCTTCTGCATAATGGTAAGTATTTTTTAGCGACATTTACCAAGTCGCAGGCGGTCCTCGTACTTTCTGGTGTAATCTTGATTCTTTTCTAACCTGGATTCCTGTTGTAGTCGATAGACGTTTCTTCTATGCAATAACGTTGAATCGTTAGTCCTTGATAATGCGGATATTCGGCAGGGCGAACCTTTTGGACTTTTTATTTATCTTCGTCTATTGGTATGCGCATTCAATGCGGTTGTTATTCTACACTGTTCGAAACGGCGCCGTTCGCTATTATTCCGTGTCAGAGTTTCCTGTCACGCGTAGAGTGGCCCCCTTGACACAAGCGGCCTCGGTATTCGTTGTGAATAACAGTACGTCGTACTCGTGTTCTTGAAACGTGGTAAAGAGAAGTGTCAGAGGTAGCTGATGATAAGGACGTCTTGTAAGGAAAGTAAGAAAGTGTCAGGAGTCTCAGATAATACGTGAGGATGTTTTTTGTGAGTTTTTTTTTTACGTTGACAGCCAGCAGACGCCGTGACTGTAGTGGCTAGAATATGTGAGTGTCGCAGAGAGAGAATGACTACGTAGTTCGATGTGGAGCCACTAGTTGGCAACACTTGCCGCGACATAATCGGCAATGTACTGTGAGCCAGAGGATCTGAGTCAGGTAAATGCATGGGACTATTCGACGGAATTACAGGTGCTTGCGGACGCGACGTTACGGGATGAACGCGGCAGCTTAGCGAACGGGAACGTAGAGAGCATCGTCGTGAGCAACCTCTTCGATGGGGAGACTATTAGCTACAGCATGGCTCTTCTACGGGGTCGGGTGCCACAAGGATCCTCACACATCACTGTACGAACCCACAAAAATTCTGTCTCGAAGTGGCCCATCGTCTCCGGGGAGTTTCGTGCCCTGGTGGATCTCGCACGAGGTTTGAACAAGTTGGACCTGGAAGCTGATGGAATACGTCGAAAATTTACTCTGATACATGAACCTCGATCAACGCGATTAAGAGTCACCCCTGTTTATGTTATCTGCTCTGGACACGATGGTTATTTCCAAGGTCCTAGAAACGAAGATCGTTCACCGGAGAGCGCAGCGACCAGGATCGGCCTGGGAGCTAGACTCCTGCAGACTTTGACTGCCGAGAAACTTCGAGAAGCTGGTCACGGCAGGAAAACATTCCAACTCGAAAGAGATCTAGATGGTGCCGAGTGTCTGGTGATGCACAGTATGTTGCACGTGGATAGAGCTAGAGCAATGAATCAGCGTGACCTTTGGGAATTAATAGCTCGTGAGTTGATGACTGGCCCATTAGCTTCGAGGGACCGGAAGTATTTGGCCTTCCTATCGTGCACAAGGTACCGAGGAGCACCAAATCCAAGGACCCACGAAGACACCTTGGCAAGAACCGAAGGGCACGCTGCTCTGGGTGGTGGAGGTCTAGCACTTTTTGGGTCAGCCTGTCTTCACACCTGGCCCACCTGTTTGGGTCAGGTCCTCGCACGATTCTTGGACTCAACCCTTGTCGACACGGAACAGCTTATGGATGACAGCAACTACAGAGGCACACATGGAGGCTGCTTGGCAACGACTTTGGGTTCAGCTCTCCACGAACTAGGTCATACCTTTGACCTGGGTCACACCAGAGAGGGAATAATGGGTCGTGGCTTTGACTACGTGGACAGAGTGTTCGTTGGTGGCGCAGGACTGGATACTAATCGTAATTCCATAAGAAGGGATCCTCAGCATACTACGATAGCCTTGAGTAGACCACTGAACGTGACCGTGACGGTCCAGGAACCACCAATAATAGCCAGCCCCAGAAGAGGACGTCTTCTCTCGGAGACCTCAAGACCTTCCCCATCCTCAAGTCCACGTCTTAGTCCTGGTAGACTCTCGGCCCCGGCTAGTCCAGAGCTCAACAGATCCTTCTCCAGGAGTTTATCATCCACGGAGCCACCGACCCAACCTGATAGGACGTTTTGGGGACCCTCGTGCGCAGCTATCCTGGCTTATCATCGCTGGTTCAATAACGAGATAGACAACATACCTGCACGAGGACTCAAAGAAATAGAATACGATGGAAAAAGGTAAGTTACGTTATCTAGGGTTAAGAAATTCCTGCTAATAACTTATCCGACCTCACCAGGAACGTCGTCCGCTCACGATACGGAGTACGCGTTATGGAACTTCGTGAAGCATACGGTGGAATGGTCGTTAGTTCACGTCAGTTTCCTGGTGCTCGTCCACCGCTGGAAGCTCTGGTACCATCACCACCACCTCACTGTCTGGCTCCGCTCACTCTCGTCGCCGAGGACACCGTCGGAAACGTCCTGAAGCATCCCCTACCAACAGCCTTTTAGGACTTCCAAATATCCTAAACCTCTAATAGTCATCCCTAACAGTCATTCGAAGGATTTGATCTTTCAAGGAAGGTTCCTTTCTCCATTACTTAATACACTCTCCTTACTACCTCCTGGAAATCTTTAACGGCTTCTGTTGCAGACGCATCGATTTTTTTTTAAGAGGCTTATAGAGTTCAAGGCACAGAATCAGCACTATCTATATCATACCTTGGAGTAAATAAAACTATCGTATTACGAGGCGCCGGTCTTCGGCTGGCACGTAGAACGTAGACCGATCTGCTTCGATGGTTGACGTTATTCTTGTCCGATAATTTATCCTCGAGCAATAATGAAAATATTTTGTTGCTGTAACAAAAATTTCAGACTATTTAATTGTTATCAGTGTTATCCAATATATCTCGATTATTATTAATTACAAAACGAATTTTGTATATAATTAATTATTGCAACTCACGACTGTTTACTCGTGTCGCATAAAGATACACAAAATTCAGAGATTCCATGTAGCACGTATACCTATTTCAAAAATGCATTTTATACGACAGGGCCAATTTCAAACGAAATCGAATAATTAATAAAAATTGTAACAGCATAATACACGCGCATGCGCACCAACTTTCTGCGCAATCATTACGCAACGCGTGTACCCGTTCATGCTGTACGCCAGTTATCTTAAACAAATGCATTTGATTCATGATAAGCACAAATTTGTTCAGGATTATCAGGACTTTCGTAGCATACACAGTTAATACCTAGATCGATTAATCCTACAAGCATATACAGAGCCGTGTGTGGCATCATACACAAAAAATTTAAAAAGAAGTAGCATGCGGACACACTTCATCGTGTACAATGTATACCATAGCAACGTAATAAGAAATACCTTATAAGAAATTAAGATAAAGAATATTAATTTAAACTTCGAAGACTCCATCAGTTTTTCTACTAGATTCCATAATCACTTACGACTATTAGTTTCTTGACAATTTCTCTTTAACATATAATTAATTGCATTACCTTTAAGAATTCATTGTGCGTTTATAATATTCTATTGATATGGTATACTCTGAATGCATACATAGTATATATATATATATATACTATATGTATATGTATAATATATATATATATTCTCATAAGATTTACCTATTTAACGCGCTAGGATTTATTAGAAATTGTACATTGTACAGTATTGATTTTATAAATTATTTTAATAATATTATAATAGACTAGCAAAATGAACTTGCAAAGGACAATATTAATATATTGTACTGCAGAATCTCATGGTTGAACGACATGAAATGATCAATATATATACATAACCATTATTAATAATAATATAAGAATGAGTGAGAAATATAGTCGATAGTGACTAACATTAATTTTGTATCCTTTTCATGACATATCCTTCGTTGAAGTAATTTCTTCTAGTCACTCCTGCATACATGGTCAATCCTAGTAAATCATAAGAAGCACCCAATAGCCTTTATGACAGATGCCAAATCATACTATAGCTAGCCGACTAGATAAGATAAGGTAATCACACGACGTCTTGGTATCTGACCAGTTCTCGATGATTTAGGTTTCAGCTACACGTCAGATATAATGCTTCGTTTGACTTATCTTTCTCTTCGTTTCCTTCGTTGAACTATTAAGTGTGTTTTTATTACTGACTGCAGCTTCTTCACATTGACTTTGATAAACCATCTTAGTAAGCTGATTTGGTAGCAGCAATTACTCCTTTGGGTAAGTACTATAAAAATATCGTCCAATCAATCATATTCAAATAGAGAACTCAGCCTGTATTTGGGTCGAGATACAATCTAAATGACAATAATAAAGTGACGCTTGTAAGTGACTGTGTTTTTATAAGAATCTAAAGCAAGTTCAAATGTATTAACAGTATATCTATAGCTTATTGATATATAGATATATAACACACTTGTTTCACCTTTCAACTGGACTACAATGGAAACATATAATCGGTCCACGAGCTTCATGTGACTTTTTGACAAAATAAAAAACCGAAGTTTTTAGTCAACTACACGCGGTTCTGTATAGAATTGTTAGAAAGTATGCCCGTGAATTATTTTGTACTGATATACACTTTTTGTCTATTTTAACATGTTTTTGTGATGTTTTAAGGATAGCATTTGTTTCTCGTCTGTTAAACAAATAGGCTAAACTCGTGGGCCAACTCTATGTGTTATCGAAATATGTTTACTTAATTGCTTTAAAAAATCATTGAGTCGGACGTAGATACCTGTCAATAGTGAATGATTCTTCTTGATGAAATAAAGGAATGGGTAACGTTTAGAATTGCGTATTTCCGGTATAGTGAAAAGTTACGCATTTCTAATTTCGTTGCAGGCAATAAAAAATGTCTGCTCCTAATGGTGGTGTTCGGAGACAGGTCGCTGAAAATGATGGACACGAGGAATTCGTGTCGTTTCCTGAAGTAATCGATGGAAAAATCGCAACGGAAGAATTTTTGGCGGCAGCACAAGGCATAGTTCGAATGGTTGGTGAGTATCATTACCGCATGGTTTAGGTTTATCACATAACCTCGAGGTAGTTAAAATATTTATAAAATAATTATAATTGAGCAAAAATGTCTCGTTTCATATGAATAAAACATCATTGAGGTATATACTTACCTATATTTTACAGATAAATTTGGAAAACTCTTCGCACCTGTCAAATATGATATGCAGGGAAATATTGACGTGAGTAAAATTGTACTGAAATAGATTAATCTATATTTCTATATTAGGTTCTGTAATTTATGCTATTGTAGAAAATCAATACGAAATATAATAGTAATAGGCAGCAGCATCTCACTCTGCAGGATTTGATTCTCTTGGAGAAAGCAGCAGGTCGTGATTTAATTGCTACTGACGCATTATTGTGGCTAAGAAGGTAAGTAGACAAAGATGGCAGAAGCATTTAAAAAAAATTTAATAAAGAAAAATAGATAGATTTGAATAGTTTGTTTTTTAGGGGACTTTATATGATACAGTTATTCTTTGAAGAAATTATTGAAGATCACAAAGCTGGTAGGAGGACTGAAGATCTTGGTGCTTTTTTGAAGAAAGCATATAAAGAAGCTTTGGAACCATTTCATGGCTGGATGGCGCAACAACTTTTTAACGTGAATATCAAGATTTTTAGGGGAAACTTATCTTATCAGCGATTTTTATTGATGATCATTGATTTTAGCTTATAGCAAGAATGGTACCTACAAAGACAGCTTTGCTGCAGGCCATGGCTAATGGGAAATCAGGTCAAGAGGATATTACGTTAAAGGATTTGGAGGTAGTTCTTATAGGAATGAAAACAAATGTTATAAATTTATGTTCCTTCTATGAGCAATATAATCTTAATAATAATGCGAGAGTGTAACGCGTATTGTGTGATTCAAAGGTATGTTCAGAATTAAGAAGCACTGATTATTCCTGCCATATAATACTTGTCAAAGACTTAAAAGATTTTATAACGCTTGTTCAGTACTTGTGAGAGAATTTTATATTTGTATATCATTTGGACATGGGTATATGTATTTATTAAAGTTACAAATGTACGGGTCACGTAATATATATTTTATGTAAATAAATGCTTTTTCTTCATTCTGCATGGTGTTTTTTTAATAGAAAAATCTACTTCAGTCTAGCTTATCTTCGATGCCATAAAACTGTGCTAAATAAAATCTTTTCGCATGATGATCAGCAGAATGCTTTAAGGCCATGGTTCCTGTAATGATTTCAGTGACAAGAAAAAATAGCATAATACCATTGACCACTCTCTCTCCTAGAAGAGGTATTGTTCCTTCATCCAAAATAAGGAACATTTCCAAAGGAAATTGCAAGAGAGTAGAAATCAGCCAAAAACTTGCTAGTTCTGGAATCTGCAATGTTATTAAATTATATAATACATCCATACAAAATGAGAGATCTTACGATCTTACACACCTTCTCTGCCAAATTACTCATATACCCCAAGTAAAGTCTTGTACATTCCAAAACAGATATAACAATAAATACTGTGACAGTTGCAAATTTGTACAAGTCCGACAGTTTGTAATACTGAAAAAAAATACAGCACTTGAAGCATCAATAAAATGATATAAGAGTTTCAGCCTTTTGCCAAGAACTTTTTTAATAATTACTTTCATATCCAAACAGCATACGATAATCAAAAACCATGGAACGAAGAGCCATATGTTAAAATAGAGAGCCATTTGAAGCAGTAGACTAGATTTAATATGATGCTCTAAAAAATATACGAATAGACAATAAAGTTTCATACAAATAATTAAGAAAATGTCTCTCCACTAAATAAGAGAATACCAATATCATAAAATTCCTTCTTGCGATCATGGAATGCTAAGCCAGGAAATATATGATCCGAAGCAGTTACCACCGAGCTCTTCCACATTTTGTGATAGACTTCATTAAATATTTACAAGTATTAAATCACAATGCAACCTAGATCGTACCTATCAATAAAAGATAAATTAATAGTTCAATCTAATTTAATAAATAGATACCTAAATATACCTATACACATACAACATATTGATTTTAAACAGAATGTAAACAAAACAGACAACCCATTGTCACTTCTTGGACTTATAAACTATCGCCATCTAACAGACATTTTAGGTAGTAATTTACCTGCAGAGAGTACATTTATATTCCATAAACTTTTCCTACATCTATTCAGAAAAATCTAAATACTACCTACTCATCTCTACTACTAACAAATAATACTTCAAAACCTTATACCTTTGTCTCAAACATTTCTTTCCTTTTTATCGTACAAAATTGTTTGAGTTTCAATGCAATGCCATTCCTCCATTATTCAATGATATAAATAGAATTGAAGAAGGCATCATGTTATTTTATAACATTTGCGCGCCACTGCATTATTGAACTACAGTTCTACTTCGTGAGTGTAATCAGACTTTTTTCTGAAGTTAATATACATCTTGTTAAAAGTCATTAGTAGTTTTGTCTAAATCATTGCCATTTGTATTACTTGGAACATCCATCCCACCCGCTTCCCCTTTATCGTTAGTGTCCTGCTAAAGATACAGTGACAGTTTATAAATTGGAGCACTAAGCAAGTTTTTTTATCAGACTATAATCTGTTCTTATACGATCACCACACAACAGTAATCTTTGTCAATTATAAGTTGATACCAGATTTCTGACAGCTATGGCATCTCCTCAAGTAAGAAAATATTTTACTATTAAGCATTCTATCCTTTGTTTTTTATTATACATGTCTTCCTTTTGTTTATTACTCCAGATTGATAAAGTGCTAAAGATATATAAGTCTGTGGTACAAAATCCTTCTTTGTCTACTGCCAAAATTATAAGAGTTGTAGGTAACGGAGTGACAGTGCAAAGTAAGTGGTCTCAAAGAAATCTTGAGAGACGTACAAACCAGCGTTTTGTACAGGAGCATGTATTAGATTTTAATCTTCAGGTTGTATCAGAGAGCTTTCCTATTGATATAACAACAGAGTATGTATTTTTGTTAAAGAAGATAAAGCAATTTACATATGTTTATATCAGAGTGACAGAATACTAATTTACATTATAATTGTAACAGGGTTGTATCTGTATTATCTGATGATGAGCAACGTAGAGCTGTATTAAGGTCAGCAACAGTTGAAAATGCTTCCAGACAATTTATAGAAATTTGGGATAGACAGCACCTCATCAAAAATTATGACTTAACTGCTCTGGATGTACATGGTGATGTGTATACTGACTGTACGTAGTAAACAACATTGATTAACAATTAATGTGTGTCAACCTATCTTCTATAATGCGTTATGTCCATTGCAGCTGAGTTTGGAGCCTTTCAATGGTCTCCGGATAAGAGTAAATTGCTTTACATTGCTGAAAAAAATCTTCCCAAATCAGAAGCATTTTATAAACAGAAATCAGTAGACAAAAAGGAGAAAGAAAAAAGGGAAGAAGAGGAAACAACAAAAGTAAGTAGTTCAAGATTAAGATATGTATATCTAAACTTAATTCATTTTTGGATAAACTGATATCATATTTCGCTATAATCTTTAATATGCTTATCACTCCACAGGGAAATGAATATATATACAAACCTCATTGGGGAGAGCAATTGGTAGGAAAGCACAGGCCTGTCGTAGTAATTCTTAATACGAATACAGATACGATTAATGTCTTAACCGGAGTACCGGATGACCTATCCCCTGGTCAGGTACTTTGGACTCCAGATGGCCAAGACATTGTAGGTGTAGCATGGAGACACGAACCCAGGTATCTAGGTCTCATCGCTTGTTCCAACAGAGATTCCTGGATCTTCTTATTGAAGAATGGAGAATTCAGTATGACGCAAATTCAATAATAAAATATTTATTCACTTATCTAATCGTAGTATAATCAAATCACATGATTTTACTACGTTCCAGAAAAAATATCTTTAGACGGATATGCAGTGCGTTCGCCCCGATTCAGTTTGGATGGAAAATATCTTGTCTGGTTGGAAAGGGAAGCTGATGGACCACATCACAATGCTCACAGACTGATGCGAATGGAATGGGAAGCATCCAGAGAAGAGGTCCTTATCCATTAATAAAATTAATTGGCTGCTAGATTCTTATGATAATCAGAAATCATTTTATCAACTTCTAGATGGATATACTGATTGACATTATTCATATTAGTATTACAATTAATAATGAGAAACAATTCTACGGATTATATGATCGAAGTTTACCTAGACGATGCTGGAGTGCAGACTCTAAGTATTTATTTTTGAGTACGGCTCAACGCTCGAACGTTAGATCATACGTCGTTAATGTTGGTAGGTGTGCTACTTTTATTTTATTTTAAATAAATACCAAAAATTATTGTCATTAGAACACTATGACTTTTAGAAACGAAAGTCGTTACTGAAATCGAAAACGACAGCAGCAGCCTGACAATTTTGGATGTGAGAAACGACGTAATCGCCTTCGCTAGGACGTCCTTGATAGAACCTTCTCGCCTTGCTATAGGCCGTTTCAATTCGCAGGCCTCTAGCATTGGAAATATTACAAGAACCGAAATTACTTCTCCGCAAGATATTCCTGGCCTTGAGAATATCAAGTATGAGCAAATCGAACACTTGTATGACAACAATGATGAAGTTAGTACGTATCACCTTGCACAATCTATGCAAACATAAGTTAATAAACCTATTGGATTCAGTATATGTAATAATATTTTTCAGAGCAATTCAATTCTATATACTTTGGACCAAAGGATGGTGACCTCAAATCGACTCCGTTAATAGTAGCACCTCATGGAGGACCTCATGCTTCATTCGCAAACGTTTTTTCTCTGGACCATACCGTCTTTGCTCTGTTGGGTAAATATAGGCAATAACATTGACAATTCAAATATTCAGTCAAGAACCAGTGGTATATTAAATAATTTAAGGATTTGGAATACTCCAAGTCAACTTCCGAGGATCTACTGGAATGGGTGCAAAGAATGTGGAGTTCCTCCAAGGAAAAGTGGGCGATGTCGACGTCAAGGATTGCATCGAAGCGACGCAAGAAGCTTTGCGCAGATTTCCTTGGCTAGATCCAATGCGTATGGGACTCTCCGGTGGGTCTCACGGTGGCTTCCTGGTGGCTCACTTGAGCGGCCAATATTCGGTATCTCATAAAACAATTTTTAATAAATCATTTAAGTCCACAGTACAATCTCAATACAGTTAGTATTCGAATTCCAGAATTTATTTAGGGCCGTTGTAGCGAGAAATCCAGTGATCGACATTGCTGCCATGTATACTATATCAGATATACCAGATTGGTAAGGATAAACGTTCATTAATAAAAATGTCTTTCTATTCGGGTAATTTATCGATTTGTATTTCAGTCGCAATGCATTGAGTAGGGAAGAAAGAATCGCGTTCCAGGATCGTGCGTAAGGCTTGCCGTAGAACTAATGTGTCTTTAATGAGAGATTGAACGAAACTAAGCAGTACTGAAAGATTCAAGAAATGCGAACCCACTTATAAATTCGTACCTATTTCTTATGATACAAAAAGTTATCCAATCAGAACAAATTAGCGCGCCACGATTAATCCCAATGATCCATATATCGTTACAAGGTTCATTAGGTTTTGTTTTATGGTTTTTTAGGTGTACTGCTGTAATTGCCTATCCTTTCCATGAGTCGATACCGCAACAAAAATCCGTAGAAATGTTTGTCAAGATGTTTAACTGTTCGCCGATTGTCCATGCCGACAAAGTACGTGCACCAACTTTGATTTGCATTGGTACCAATGATCTGCGGGTACCGTGTTCTCAGGGAATACTTTGGTACCACCGTCTCAAGGCCAATAATGTCAAGACTAGGTAATTATATCTGATATTTTTTTTTATGTTCAATCAGAAAATATTAAAGGACTAATTTATTCACAGGATGCTAGTCTACGAGGATAATCATCCATTGGGATCAGGTCCTGTGGAGATTGACAATATTATTAATGGAGCCCTGTGGCTATTGGAGCACACTGCCGCACAAGAACCATAAAATTATGTCACGTTTGAAATTAAATTTTTTGTACGAGACGCCAAAATATATTAGATAATATGAATAAACAAGTGTACTTTATTGACCTTGAATACCTGATCTAAAAAAAAAACTTCAATGTACTAAGTGCGTGTCAGATTATGTCTCACGCAAGCAAATAAAGAACACCTGCAATTATTGAACGATTCAGTATAATGTTGTTTTTTTATGTTTTGACTGAAAAACGGTTTTTACATTATTTTTAAATTAAAAAATTATCACTGCATTCCACGGCATTTTGTATCTCCTTGTGCGTAAAATCAGATAGACGCTTAACTCTACCTAGGAAGATAACGTGATATCGTTATGTATTTAATTTTCATTTTATTACAAATTCAATATTTACAGAACATTAATTCATCTGCATCAGAGTGGCTTTATGTTTTATATTATATACGTTGCTGTAGCAACTCCAAAATATACATCTATCTATGTGATATAATTAGCGATATTTGTAAAGTCAATATGGATATGCGTGTCGAAAATCTCATATTGTTAATGGCAGGCACATGTAAATAGAATATGTTTTATACGTTTTCATTAATTCTGACACTTTTTCTAAATACAAAGGAGTATCCCGTTCATGATCTTTTCATTTATAGTCTTATCCTACGTTATACATATGTATATAGATCTAAGAGATACATGTGTAGTCGGAGAATCAGTTACCAAGCATTGAGGTCACTGCTTTATACATTTATTCGAATAAACTACGTTACTTTTGGGGAAAAAAAAAAGTTAGGTTTCTTCATACGCAATGAGAACAATTCACAGCAGTCTTATTCACGAATTTAACTCTACTACAATACTAAATCGATAGTAAAGTTAAAGCAGTTCTCCTGAACTTCATTTCTATTCAAAAGTTATTGTCCAATATAAGTAGTTGAAGCAGATTATAGAAATTCTCCTTAACTTTCGAACACCTCTTAATTGTTCTTACGTGTCTTTGGATTATGAATAAAACTCAAAGCTTCATCGCATGATGAGATTCACAAAAAAAACAAAATAATTAGATTTTTTTCTTACAATGATTAGACGGTTACTATTTGATAAGTAATTGGTATCGAAACATTAAAAAGTTAAGTACCGTTAGTCAGTGTTTACAAGATTCTTATATGGACGTATCTTATTTTAATCTACAGATATTAGAATACAAATGGGAACTATTGAACTGGCTCGTTAGAGCGATGAAATAATTATTCGCAAAAGCAAATTGTACGATATTATCTAATTAAAACATTAGATAACTTACCGATGAGAGATTACTTGTTATTGTGTGGTTGTGGGATTCGGTTGATTAGGGAACAGAGAATCATAACTAGGGGGCAAATCCTTGTCTAGAACTGGTGCTGGTACCACTACTTCCAACATCGGTGCTGAGGCTACTGGACTATCGACAGGTCTATTCATTTGTCTTTCTAATTGTGGGATATTATCATTGGCAGTAGTTGGTCCTGCACAGTCTGATGACCA
>JARPRH010000012.1:232458-243274 GCA_031763665.1 Calameuta haemorrhoidalis | reverse complement strand
AATCAAATTGGCCACAAAATTCTTCAGATTCATAACCATCCCGTCTCTTAAACTAAACATCAATTGATTAGTAACTCATATCAATGTAATAGACCACTTAAACGATATAAACCAAAAAGTCCTTACCTTTAAATAATCTAAACATTTGGTCCCATTTCGTCGGAAAGACATTTTCTGTATAGTAGCAAAGAGTTGCACTCCTTTGTGCGTTTCAACAGTAAATTTACAATATCTATCAGCAGTGACAATCCACCTATCAAACATGTGCTCAGGCTTTACAATAATTGCAGTCTTCGCATCATTTAAGTTGAGTATACTGGTGGACCCAGTAATCTTGCCCTTTCGTGCCAGAGGATGGCAAATCCTCTCACTCTCCAGTGGGTCTAGAATGTCAAATAATATTTATGAGAATATTATTTAACCGAAGCCGTATCAATTCTTTTTAGAATTATGATAACAATAAAATTATTAAAACTCACATCTCACATACAGCTCGCAAAAGACAACATTATACAAAATAAAACTCGACAAGAGCAACTGGTAAACAATCTTCCAAGTACATTCTACGACCATTTTGGAGGAACTGGATCTGTCATAGAGCCATAAAGATGCTGACACTGTTCTCAGCGTCTAGGATCCCAAGATGACAAGACTTTAATTGTTCCAAAGATTCAAAAATATTTGTTAAATGAGACCCAATTCACGTAGCATACCGATTAACTAAACCGATACGAAAAACACGTCATACAGTTACTCTTTGTTTTCCTTCTACATTTGCAAGAAAAATATCAGCTGGAAACTTAAGTAAAGCTAGCGTTGTATTGGTTGGTTAGAATATACCAATTGTTTGATATCCAATAGAGTGTTTGCATTTACTAACTGCAAAAATGATGACTTCGTTATCGGCATAAATGTTATTACCATGCGTATTCACACACGTAGTGCATTTCCATTAAATTTTTGACGGTAACGATTTTCAATTGGAAAACGCATGAATTTAAAAACTCATACATTCTTCTGACAATTCTGTATGATACGCTATGTATGAACGTTTCTCCAGTGCAATTATGGGAGAAATAATAGAAATTGACTTTGGAAAGGTCGCTCTGGGTACAACGGCTACTGAAATCATCAAATTACGCAATCAGAGCTGTGTAAATTAGTTTCAGGAAAAATTGCTTATTGTACATTAATTTTAATGAATATTTTTCAGAAAGAACAGTCGTACGAGGTTCGCAGAGATTCAATTACGAATCCTTTGGATTATGTTTTCAATTTGGAAAAATATGCCTGGTCTCTCTTACCTGGAGAAACTTTTATTTGCCATATTTATTACAAACCGACTACATATTTTGATAAGAATACGGATTATTTTATAGTAGACGATTGTGATTTTACGCGTTACAAAATTATCGTACGAGGAAATTGCATTGGTAATTATTAGAATAAAACTTTTGAATTTAAATAATCGCAATTTTATGGTTATTTTGTATTTGTATTTTCTTCGTCCAGGCCCTAATATTCAATTTTCCGTGTCAAAACTTGTGATGATTTGTTCCAACAATGAAGGCTCGATCAAGAAAACAATTCGGATGACAAATAATTCTGATATTAAAGGAAGATTTATGTTTGATATCGACGAGAATCAATCCCAATTCAAATTGAACTTGTATCATGGAATAATTAATCCATTTGATAACCAACTTCTGACAATCACTTACATCCCTCGTAAAACTGGATGCTGCATCATGTATCTTCCTTGTATTATAGAAAGTCAGGTAATCCCATCGGACAAATTATTTAATTAGACTTGAAAAAGAAAAACCAAATAAACGTTGATTCAGGGTCCGATTATTTTGGAACTTTATGGATATTACACTGATCCATTTCTTAAAGAAGATAACATCTGTCTTGAGACTTTTCCGAATACTCTAGCAGAATTTAAAAGTTTCGAAGGATACATGAAAGACAATAATACTGTCCTAGAAGGATATACTCCTCCTTCGTCACTTTCATCTAACTACATCAATTTTGGTAAAGTCAGTAACGATCATACAACATATACCGTATGTTTTACAAATCACAGTCAGATCGACTTTTCAATTAAATGGGACGAAGGTAAAGAATGTAATTGCAAAAGAACTAAATAAATTCATTAGAAATATTATTTATTACAGATATCGATAATATCTTCACTATGAGTCCCAATAGTGCTATAGTACATGCCCAGCAATCAATTCTCTTCGAAGCTCATTTCCAACCTGATAAAGAATCAACTGTTTATTATCGAGAATTATTTGCCAATATTTTGTGGAATAATGATAAATTTCAAAACGAGATTGAAAGCCAATCAAAAGATTCGATAGTGTTTGTTCCCTTAGTATCATCTGTTAGAATGATAGGTATGTATATATTTTATTATCATCATATAATATTGCATTCATTGAAATATACATAACCCCATTGGTAATTAATTTCAAGGTCATTCATTTCCGCTAACGTCTACCGGATGGATTCCGCAATATGAACTTCCTCAAATAGTTATTTTACCACCGACCACACCTTCGCAAGCAGTTTACACGACTTTTGTCATTGAAAATCATGGATATCTTCCATTAACCTTTCGTTTTGTGGCGCCACATCTAACTCACTTTAGCGTGAAGCCGCTTCTGGGTACAATTTACAGGTTTAACATTTTCTCTTAAATATGTAAATATTTATTGTTATCTTCAATTGAATGTTTAGTACTGCAAGTTAATTATTTAAAATTATAGAAATCATCAGGCCATCGTCCTGGGCATGTTTCCTAAGGCTGAGAATAACTTACTGTATATGGAACGGTGGGCGGTACAATTTAATGAAAATCCCAAAAATGAGGCTTACATTGATTTCAAAGGATACGCGGAATTTCCACATGTAACTATAGGCGATAATGAATTAGTAGAATTTTTACCAGTCTATCCTGAATGTCATCAGGAGAAAGAAGTCATCATGCGAAACATAACGCGTCACCGAATAAAGTATATATGAGTCGATATTATCTTTGTAATAATTATCATTCAAGTTTATTATTAGCTCTATCAATTAATTCAGGTATTCATTTCATAACTTACCTAAAGAACTGTGCATTGCACCTTCAAGTGGTGAAATTCATGCAAACGAGACAGTTATATTAAACTGGACGTTCTGTCCAGTAAAATTAGGCGAATACGTTCTCAGTCTTGATTGCCATTTAAGGGGATTGAGAAATGGACGTTTTATTGGAAATACGCAAAATATCAGTGTAAAAGCAATAGGAAGATGCGAGCTTGGCTACCTTGTTGTAATTAATTACTTTTTATTGTTTTAATTAATAATCTCATATATAGCCAAACAAATAAAACTATCAGGCGCTACCGGAAGTGCTGGATTTTGGAATTCAAGCCTATGGAGAATCACAGGAACTTGGTTTTCACGTATTTAACTTCAGTGCCGTAAAGATTCACTTTAAAATAGAGTGTGCACATAGCAGCTGGCCAGTTGGCGACATAAAGCGTGATCTACGAATTCATCCTGTTTTGGAGACTCTTCATCCTGGTCAAAATAAAAAAATCCTTGTTCGATTGAAACCACAGGAGTCTGGGTATTACGAATTGTCGATTCGTTACTACGTCAGAATCAATACTCAGACTGAAAAAACAGTGTCGATTGCAGAACCTCGAGAAATTTGCACATTAAACTGTGCCTGTATTCTGCCTCTTTTAAAAGTACGTATAATGGTTTATAATCAACCGATAACGATTCTAATGTTGACTTTTTTTAGATCAAAGATTTGCTGTACCATGGATCTGGTCCAAATATAAGCAAAATTCTTTTATGGAAAATGATACAGATAAACAAGTAGAAAAAAAAACAATATTTAAATATAATGGAAGAAAAATTATATATTTCTCCATAGATTGAATTCCATTATAAAAGATGTAATGCCTGACGAGACAAGAAGTATTGTAATGCACTTCCCAGCCTTCACTGTACACGAGAATCCATTTCTTATAAAATTACTCATGGTTAATCCAACTTCCGTTTCCGTTTCCTGGACTTTGAAAAGAATTCAACTGTGTTCTTGTCAACGTATCGTCAAATCTAGGAGCTTCTCGTTTCAGTCTATTGAATACAATTGTATACACAGAGAAGCATGCAAGATTTATCCAAAAGCAGGAACTCTGGAAGTAATAAAAACAATTCTCCGTCTTACAAGATAACAAAAAACCAATGAAAAGTATTAATATTACATTATTTACAGCCCAGGAAAGAAGCAATCTTGACGATAGAGTTGCTTTATAAATTTCCAGGAACAACAGAACTTCAGTGGGACTTTACATTAAGCAACAATCGTCACATTTTTTTGAAAGCAAACATCCTCACAATATTAGAACAAGAATCCAAAGCTATGATGGTTTATGGATCGCATGCAAATCTCGAAAGTATTTATATCGGGGATTTTGATCCCATTTATCAGGTAACTCAAACAGTCAATAAACATTGAAACACATATGTAAGTCAGTCTGGAAGTTTTGAACCTTGGCGATGTTACACAATATAGTTCAAGCCATTCACGCTAGAATCAAAGCTTCCAAACTAACCTACGTACAATATTAATTATCCGTAACAATCAATATTTAGATGTGCTGGATGTACAACAATACTAACCATGACGTATCTTACTCACTGGACATTAATTCATTACGCAAAGCCAATAAGTCGTATCTCAACGAAGTATTTTCGTGTCTTCGTCCTTCTGGCAGACTATCAAAAAATTCTCACAAACCCATAATACTAAAATTTCAGCCGAGACACTCTGGACAATTTTATGTATGTACTGTTTATTTTGTATTCGCTATAACCGGATATTTCATACGTATAATAATACAATAGGCAAATGTTCCTCTGATGCTTGGAAATAATATGACAGAATTACAACTCCATTGCGAAACTACAGGCTATTTCAAAACTCAAATTCTTACCGAAATATCACCAGTTCGCGATACATTTTCCATTGTCCAAGTACCTGTGTACTTTAATACGGATCATATAATATTACCACCTATAGGAACGCATAGCAAGATCACCAGGATACTGATGATTCACAGTACTCTCAGCACCGACGTGCTTGGCTACGAATGGAAAAAGTTTGTTTCAGATATATTCATTTACTTTGCTTTCCATATATATGACGAATTCTTTGAATTAAATGCAATCCTTTTTGTAGCTATGATTTGCCAGGAATTATTTCAATTTATATTGAGCCACGTAAAGGTCGAATACAACCGGAAACACCTCAAACATTTCATGTGACTGTGACTACCGGTGGATATGCTTGTAAAATTAATCCTGATGTTACGTGCGAATTTATTAACGTTAGTGAACGACGTGCTTATAAGAAGAACATTTTAGTTTGTCGTGTTGAATCTGAGGAATTGAAAGGACAATTTTGTATTACGGAAAAGGGCACGGATGTTCCTGTACGTTACATTTATTATTTAATTTTTTTAAAAATATGTTGCCTTTGATTAATTTCTGAAACAGATGCCACGTACTGAAATCAGGGAAAGACCTCTGCCTTTTTACAAGTCTATGACTGTTCTTTGTTATATATATGGTACGCAAGATGAAGATTTGAAAACTACCGTTATGCAGCAATTAATTAATTATCCGCCGAACGAAATACATTTGAATATGATTGAATCTAAACGCGTTGTTGAGGAAAATTTGATAAATATGGCCAGCTTCATTTTGGAGGGGATGATATGGTAAAATATTCAAAACTACAGTGTATTTTGAATTTTTGTGATTGTGAATTTGTCCTTAGGAAAATTTTAAATAGCAAATTTTTTGAGGATGTTGCACTAAAAATCTTAAATGATAACCAAGATTTGAAGTATTCTCAATTTTCTATTAACGAAGTATGCAGAAGAAAATTAATGAAAAATTCTTACATTGTACCTCCTCAAAGATACATCGCTGCAATACTGGAACGCGTGAGTTTATTATCAATAAAAATGAATTAGTCGCGATAAACATGTGTCATTTATTTTAGATGACATTTATGATAATACATGAAGAATTTGTTTTGGATATATCACACTTAGCACAGCCATTTGACGTCAGGGATATTACGTATATGAAAATATATCCGCAGTTACGTGAAATTAAAATGGTTTCTGATGATAGTGAAAGTAAACAAAGATACATTTTTTTCTGTTAACAATTGTATGTTGGTGTTTAGATATATAGATATTTTTGTTTATAGAAGCAGAGCCTGCCACAGTGAGTCAGATGAAGAAAGAGTCAAATATAAATGAAAATCCAGATATATCATATACCGTCACTTTCAATAATTTATAAGACTGATTATGCTTGGGTTCTTTGACAATGTCAAAAAATGAAAACCTTTATATATAAATTTTATTAAAAAATAAGATTAAATAACTTGTTGTATGTAGCGATCTGGAATCCGTCGAAAAACGGCCAGGAACTTGTCACCTTTATTTCTTGTCACTTTTTGACCTTCCTCTGTACTCTCATATAATTTCTCTACAATGGGATCTATACTCTGCAAAACATTAGTGATATCTTTAGAACAACTCTTTACTGTGGTATAAATTACAATATGAATATTTATTGTTGATTCTTACCAACTGTGAGTCTGGAACTCTTTCGAATAATGGATGCTCTTCGAAATGTTGTACCATCCATTCATGTAGATCCTTTACATCGGTAACTGTGTATACCACAGCCTTTGAATAATAAAAGTAGCAATTTAATAGACAAATTACTAATGATTTATTTAAAGTTTACAAATACTCACATCCAATGCTAATACATAAGCGTATTCGGCCAATAAAGATTTATTAATTATGCGCCATTTATGCTTTGCTTTTTTGAAATGTGGGTCTGGGTACAAGAAGAACATCTTTTTCAACTGCACAAAAACAATAACTTCCTTGTAATGAGTAGAACAGAATAGTATGCTTTCAATAGGATATTTTTACCTGTCCTTTATGAAAGTAATTAGGTAGATACTTCATAGCATTAGTCCTTAAACAAGCTATATTTTGATACTGGCCTGAATATTGTGAACGCAATGCTGCAATGCGATCCATAACATAGTCAGACACTTTCACTCTGATTTCCATCCCAACAATCAAATTATCAGGAAACATAGAAGAGAGTGTAACTGTCAGGAAAATCTTAATATAATACTTTGGTAAATCTAGTCAAGATATGATAACCAAATGTCTAGCTAACCTAAAAGCCCTCCATAACCACAACCTACGTCAGCAAATTCTACTTTCTTTCTAGACACATTTTCATTTTGACTTTCTCTTGTTGAAAAAAACTCTGGATACAATGAGCTCCAGTCCATTTCATCTGGCGAAGAAGGACTGAAATAAGTAATAATAAATGACCTTAGTCCCGTTTGAATAACAAAAATGAGTGAGAATGAAGTAAAATAATTTGTCTTACTAGTCTATACAGTGGTCAGCAATAGGATTGGAGTGTGCCCGCTGCCTGTAGTATTTCTTCTGCGGTAGGGCCAGCATCCTTAATAGAGCAAGTTCAAAAAGCGTCCTGCTGCTCTTGAATCCAAATCAGTTTTTTTTCGTTGGTTAAAATCGGTTTAGTAACCCCACGTGTACTATTAGCACCCAGCTGAATCAGCTGACAGAGAATATCGAGAACGCTTGGTGCGCCAGCTAGTGCCAAGAATCTTATAGGATATCAAATGAAAGGAAACGACAAAGCTCGTTTCAGCTCGAAATCAGTGAGCTAGTAGTGTTTCCAGGAACGTGTTTAGTGGCTCGTAGAGGATCTTTCAGTCGTTGAAAGTCCAACGAATAAGATGTGAACGGTGAAACGTGTGAAGAATCGACGAGGAGTGAAAACGCGAGATTCTCGATTATTTTTCGGTGAATGACAGTGCTTTCTCTACGGGCTGCTCTAGGTGAGGTTACGGTCATTTCGTGGAGGAGCTTGCGACGTAGGCTTAGACGCCGAGCAACGTTAACATGTCTCGTATCACTTTGAAAATTGATGCGCGTGTCAAGCTGTAAATTCTTGGCACGTCTCAGTTGGCTTCCGCAATGGGACACCCTGTACAAAATAATCAGGACATGCCCTTGATCCGAATGCAAGCTCACCACCAGGGCCGTGTAGATTCCTCGACTGAACGACGTTTAAAATTATTATTTTCAGGTGCAACATACAACTTTCAAAATTCATGACGACGCCAAACTCATTGACGGATCTGCATCTCCATTGATCGGTAAGTTCTCTACCGACAACTATGGCCCCGGTGTCTTCGTCAGCGACAAAGGAATCTTTTGCCGATCCCTTAACACCGTATACACCCATACTTTCTGCCTGTATAGCAAAAAAGATAGCGATGCGCACATTGGGCCTCAGTTCTTTCTTAGCCTTACCAATCTTTCAATCGTTTCTTCCTCGTGCTACTTTCTCCCAGAGTTTTATACAAATTATTTAATCCTATCGAGTGACTCTTCGTTCAAATGAACTCCTGGTTACCTGATCCGAGGACATGGTTGACATTCGATCCAGAGGCCGGCTCGGTAAATATTAATATATCTATACTGAAATACCACAAGCGTCAGCCATCGTGAGTTTCTCGTTCTTCCAAGCGTCAAGAATACATATATCATTTCAAGAGTAAACTGTTAAAATAATTAAATTTAAGTATCCGTAACTCCGTTTATCAATCCCGTTTCGAGTGGTTCATTTACCTTAGCACGTGTAACGTTAAGTGATGCCAGTTTAAAATTACGACTATAGTACGTCTTGCTCAATGCAAAGGGTCGAAGCCCACGAGAGAGAGACAAAGAGAAAGAGAAAGAGAGTATTCGTGACTGTATTCAGTATTCCTCAGGTCTTTACAGTCTCTCTCAGGACGTCTCCTTAACTATGTACTTACTGCGTACCGAAAGAGCAAAGTGCTAGAGTATACGCCGATTAACTCTAGGCTGAAAATTTCTTATGGCAGGTGTTAGTAATAACAAACAGTACGTGACAATAACGACACCCATACAGCACGTGGCCTTCAAAAATTAGTACTCATTAGTTATTCTATTATCATAGATATTTACATTGATAGTATTGAGTAGAACTTACGTCTTTCTTAAGCGAATAGATTCCGAGTTCCGATAGCACTTTAATTTTGCCAATCTGGTGTCTCTCGCGTCTCTAAGGACCCGAGTGAAAAGATCTGCTGTTTCTTTAGTTTCTCACAAGAGTAGCAACCGAGAGGACGGATATGATTCCGGTCTGATAATTTACACGCGTTTCCCAATACAGTAATGTCAGTGTACAATTTTTAAGGTTCATTCTAAATGTCCGAGCTAGTGAATTCTTTCTTCCTGTCAAAGATACCTCGTTACACGAACTCGTACGGTGACACGTTCGCGTATCTGTTGAGCATTTGATTACGTCAGTTAATCCACAGTCCGTCTTCCTCGTTGAGTCAGAATCCTACGGAGGCGTCTTGCAATCAAGCAAATAACTAGAGGAATCACCACGACCGATTCACCACAAAGATTTCCTCAAGGTTATTAGGATTACTGGGTGTCACGAACTTCTGGAAATAAATTACTAGTAGTTGCCGCGAAAATGAGGATTGCGCAAAGGCTCGTTTCTTCGCGTTATTTCTTGTCCACTCGACACACTTTCTCGGACAGCTGGCTAATTCTGAGCGCGCCAATCCATTCGCGCATGCGCACACGCGTTACGTTCACTAGTTGCGTTTACTTAGCTTAATCGTGAGTGTCGAGACAGTTTTTATTATTTCGGAAACATTTTTAACTCTTCGTACAGTCTATGCGTATGTCGTCTTATCAAAAATTTCTTGGCGACTGCTACGCTGTTTTTGACAGTGATTGACGAGTGCGGCCTATCGAAGTGATAGATTAATGTAATATTCTTTTTTTTTTTTTCACTTACTCGTTCCATTGGCAGTACGTTGCAGGAGACTTATTATCGCTTCAGCAAGTAACCTGAAGATAATGCCAATTTTGTAGGATGCTTTAGTACGTGAACAATTATTCGTGGCGCAGGATCTAAGAAAATTCGAGGCCGATTTCACCGAAGTTAACTGAGGTGTACCTGGCGAGATTAGCCAATAGCACGCTCAAATTTCCAGTGTCTGAATCCCATTGGCTAATACCGAAAATTAAATCTCGGTTAACTTTGGTTGAACTGTCAGTCGTTCTCTGAGCTTCTCATCTCGTTGCTTCCTCTCACCTTTTGCAAATCCTCACGTGTAACGCTGTCTACTAGCATAGTTAAACCAGTGGAAATTTCCGTGACATTGACCGAGCCTGTGTACAAAGACTGTCATTTATAAATAGAGCACAATAGAGACCAGGTGAACAAATTATTGTCTTCTTTATCTGGTTTTTTTCACCTGAACGAGCACAAAGAAGATAGGTACACCGTTCGATAAGCATAAAGAACCTAGATCACCAAGTTTCGTATCAGGCTGCCGGTGCAATGTCTCATCTACGCCTGAAGCCGGTGTCCACCAGCAAAGGATATTCTCACGTCTCGGTACAGGGCGAACGTCGCAGGAAACAATTTGCCATGCTAAAAGGACGTTCTCAGGATATTGTCCATCGCATTGAGCACCGAATCAGCGAGGTAACATACGTTGAATATACATACGTGGGGATTTCGTATACGAGTTATTACTCTTGCGATAGGTGTAACACGGGTATGCTGAGGATGCACTAGGTGCCATAACGAAAATACCATTGGCCCGGATTCGTTT
>JARPRH010000012.1:178188-188542 GCA_031763665.1 Calameuta haemorrhoidalis | reverse complement strand
AAAGGAATTCGGTGTGATTCGTCTTAATTAAAGTGTCATTAGACAGAGCGAGAGTCTCGAGTGTAGTCGAGGCAGAGGATTATGAGACTATGAGTCAAGGCTGGACAACAGTGGGTGAGGAAGTTGTTCTTCGGAGAGAAAAAAATAAAGAGAGCCCGGGGCAATCGTCCGATCGTGAGATACGTACGTACGTATACAGAAAGCTTCTAGAGGCGTCTCCAATGACGCGGAGAGGTGGGACGTAATTCTACAAAGGCGTTCCTCCCATGGGAATACAAAAATTTATATTAATCGGAACAACCCGATAAACGTCGTACGAATTCGGGGAGATGTGTTTGACGTTTTACGCGGAGTCTATATCCATGCGAGGAGGTATGTATTTACCTTACTACGAGGAGCAGCAGCAGGGAACAGTTTGCCGATGCGACGTTAACGATTAACGCGATTAAAGTGTCCATTGGTTGGCGCCAGAACGGTGAGCGGCGATGTATAAAATCTAAGAGTCGTTATTATTTTTGCTTTTTCAAACGCACTTCTGTTCCGCGCGAGCGGTTCGCATGGAATAGCGAGAAGCCGCGCGCGCCACGTCACACATCTGATCTTACGAGATCGTGCGGTATCAATTAGACTAATAATAAACGCCGACGTGAAACGCGTGTGAAAGTCTTTTAAGATCGACACAGAAGTTATGTACAGAAGCGAATGGGACTGTTCGCGGTACCGTTCACGCGATATCAAAGTCCGCCATATTGTCAGCCGGTTGATCGTTAACTCACTACGTAAGTCAGTAAGTCAGTTGGTAAGAGCTTGTATCAATTCTTCATGGAAATTAACCGCATTTCATACATAAGACGGAGGAGGTCGCTCACGGTCTGGTACGTGGCAAAACATTATTATGGAATTGGGCAGCCAGGCGGTTAGCATCCTTAGCACGCGCGTCGTGAGCGCCGTCTACGGGAGTGTGTCGTACGTGCGTAGGGACGACGCCATTACAGCGGGTTGCTACCCCCTCGACGTGTATTGTCCTTTAAACTCGTCTTACTTTTGCGGGCAGTCACGTACGTATCGTATCGCGCGGAGAATTGAAAATCGACAACAACGGTAAAGGGATCTATCGAAATATTAACGCGGCGTCCGTTAAACTTTTGAATGAGCAACGGTTACCCGAAGTGCATCGCTTCGCGCGCTCGAAACCCCGTAAGGAAACCGATCGAGTCGACTACCCATAGTGCACTAGGATTACTGTGACCTAACCTAGTAATATTTTGTGCGTGAGAACGTGTGGACCGGAAAGTTCGCGTGATTCGTCTGGCATTTGAGGTTACGTTACCCAGTCAGCAAGACACAACAGTACGTATACGTATCGACGCACGGAATATAATTCTCGAACCCGACGTGAACTTTAACATGGTGAAACCTTTAAGCCGCGCACTGGTTACCCGACTGAATATACACAAGGCGTCGCCCGGTTTCCCCTCTCGGATGACCCTCGGCAATTCGCGGCCCAATGCGCCACGCTCAATTCTTACTATACCTGACTGTCTCTGGGCCGCCATAACGTTAATGCCTTTCCTGCACACGGAAGTCGAGAAAGGTTAGGTTGAGGCGTGTCGACACTTAATATAAATCGGGTACCCGTGTCTACCGCATGTATAACGATATACCGTACCGCGTAACCTATAAGCAATAAGTTCTCGATGACATTCAAAAGTCGTGCATTTTCATGCGAGCTCGCATAATAGGAAACTCGTCGTCCGGTGGAGAGTCACCTGTGCTTCCTGGCTTTACGATGACAGCAGCTGCCACTGCCGTCACTGACGGCACAAGCATAGCTATGCGTATAAGCAGCAACGACATTTTACCAAGCAACAGCGACTCCTTCCGAAGGTAAAGTTCCTCCACATACACATATGCATATATGTACACATACGTCCCTCGCGTCTACATTTCATTCAGCCCATTGTGTCCTGGCTCGTCACGCATAGCGACGCGTGGATAAAGCATACGGTAGTCCCATTATTATTTTTCACATTGTTCTACGGAAAAGAGGATAAAGTTTCGACGCGCTCGGATGCCACTACGATTCCTAGGAACGTGCATACATACGACTAGAGGCATAAACGAATTTCGCAGTAACGTCATAATCGGAGCGCAACGACATCGGGATTCGCATAATTTTAACAGTTCACCAAAAACACATCCTCATTTCGTGCATTCCGTTAGAACCGGGTGAGCAGCCGTGACGCACGAATCACGTCGCGCCAGCCAAACAATGCTGATACGTACGTAGCCTAAAGCCTAGTCTGATCGCCAGGTAGGACCTCCTAATATCCTGATCACATTTCCAGGATCGAATGACATGCTCCTCAAACGTATAGTGGGCCAAGTCATCATCTCCTTGGACTACACACACACACACTCTCTCTCTCTTTCTCCCACTCTTTTTTTTAATCGAGACAATCGACTTCCTCGCAAACTCAGGAAGCAAGGGCTTCGAGTTGCGGGCGCTAGGATTCTAGGAGAGAAGTGGGTCAGCCCGCAAGAGATCGATACCCCACGTAGGTAGGTAGGTAACCAAGCTAGCCAGCTAGAGCTTGAAGTCTGGATGGGTAAAGCCAGGTAACAGGGTACCATGACGTTTGGGGCATCGCTAACGAGTAGAGCGTAAAGTCTTAACGGATAAAAGTCAAAGGATGATCCGCGAGAGAGAGACACACATATATATATATATATATATATATATATATATATATATATATATAGTATACACACACAAATATTCCATTAGGGTAGGAGACAAGATTGCCGTTATGAGACTCTCATGACGCAAGTCCCACATCAGATTTGTATTCAGCGTCTCGTACGTTTATCGCAGCCTCCTCCTTCCTTCCTCTTCGGTTTCATTAACGGATGCCACGCTTTGAATCTAATCTAACGCACAGCCTTGATACTCTCTTGGTAAATATGCTTATACAACCCATATGTTCGATTAAATTTAGCGAACAGATATCTCATTATCAGGCTTGCCAACCTCGATGTACAAATAATAATAACGTTAGTCGTTGATACTTCAACGGGGACAGTTTCGACGGATCCGTCCAGCGTGTCTTTCGAGTTGCCGAAGTTAAGTTTTCGTTTGACCAAAAGTTGCCCGTCAAACACGCGACTGAACGGACAGATCGCTCTGGACGAAGATTCGATATTTTTATTGAAAATGATCTATCGATCATACGATACACGGAGACCCTTACCGACGAGTGCATACAATCTCGAGAAGTACACCTGCCAATGGCGTGACGGCTTTTTATCGTGAATCGTTCTTATCGGCCTGGAACGTCGTTTCAACGTGGTAAACAAGACAGTTGTTACGCAATTGTCTCCAGTTAATTGTGAAAAGATCAAAACTCTGGGGGACCACTTGAAATCTTTTGAAAAATCATATTTTTGCTCTGGAGTGTACCCAGTCGGCAATCCTATGGCTGGGGTATGTCCTGACCTGATAATACTGTCAGCGAATACCTTCGACCTTGGTAGACTCGAAAGCTTAAAGAATTCTAGATTCGGTACTACAGTTAAAATTAGATAAGAGCCTGACGAGGGGTCGGGGAGACAAAGTTATTTTAATCAATTATCAATAATACGATTTCGTGCTAATGAACTTTTGCGCATTATGTAATTACGTCAAAGAACGCGCTTACGTAAAGACCGCACACGAAAAAATCAGTACGATAATTCTGTGACAATGAAAAATTTTTTTTTACCTAAATCGCATAAAAAATATTTTTCAATGATAAACGCATCAATCGCATCGATCTTGCTTTTTCTCTAATATAAATCAATTAACACGACTCGACTCACCTATTTGAAATTAAGGTCGACACACAGGAGGAATCAAACAGGCGAACTCGACTCGGCGAGCGAGGACGTGCAGGTAGCCTCGGAGAGGTAATCCACGAAACTGATTGTCACCATTAAAAAAAAAAAAAAGTAGATATGACGTCACGGCAGCACAAACTTTAAATATCGCACAAGGAGTATCAATCTTATGCACTTGACAGTCGGACGATGACGAATACGAAAAACGTATAAAAAAAAAAGGAGTACAAATCCAAGAGGAAGGACAACGAAAATTCGAAGTCAATAGACACTACGACGAGTCTCACTTGGATGCACCGATCCGAAATATGTGGGTCAAGTCCAGAAGATAAATCACCGAAACAAGGGAGCAAGGAGGGAGAGCGAGATAAAAAAAATGTACTACGCCAACCAAAGAGAAGTAATCGTGAAACGTGGGACGGTACAAGGAAGAGAGAGAAAGAAAAGAAAGCGTCGCGGCGCTCCTTCGCTCGACTGGCACGGTAGGCGTCGCGATACTGACGTACGTGATAGAGAGGACCAGCGTCGTTCAACACCCCCACTCGGATTGCCACTACCAGCCACCTAACCTTATGCCCGAGGTACCTGCCTTTTGCCATGTAAATCGGCCGAATCGCACCTGTGCCCTGAAATACGTACCTGAACCGGTGGGAATAATTAAAAATGATATTGACGTTTCCACGCCAATGTCATATCAGTAGATAATGGTAGAATCATCACGGAGCATCGGACGGTCCAATGTATAAAATTGTACGGTGCTGTAAGGATGACTCAGTGAATGACAGTGTATACGGTTGATGAAACGTAAAGTCAAATAGCGTAGAAATAACACGTAGCGATGTCAATAAGCAAATGAAGCTAACTGATGCTAATAGGAGAAGGGGCCTGACGATCAGGAGTATTTTCTCACCTGGGGTAAAGTTATTTGAAAATTTTTTTTTTTCACTACCGATCTTACGATCGAGGAGAGGATATGACCGAAATCGAAAGTTTTACGGCGGGAAAGTTAAAACCGGTCGATCGTACTGTATAGTATCTCTCTCTCTCTCGTACGAGATCGTAAACGACGCTAGTAACAGAACGAACCGGAGGAATAATCGGGTACTCGAGTTTCTGCTACCTAAATAACTAGAGATGATCTTGCTGCTTGGCTGGCAGCACTGGGTTGGCTGGTTAGCTTGGCTGTTGCTTTTGAGATTTTCAAAGGGAGCTTACACACAACGCCGGGCACTAACCAATCATAAATCAGGCGCTGCTTCAGTTCTAGATATCTAAACTGTCGGACGTACCAGCTGAGGCTTCCGAGTGGCTCGGACTTGCGTCACAGATAGGAGATGCGGAATGGACCGAAAGATTTTACCAGGAAGCGTATGGAGGTTAGCGAAGAAATTTTATAGGCAGTCAAACGGTATACGAGTAAGTGATCGTTGAGTAGTTGGTGGCGCTGCTGTCGACATGACGGAAGTAATGAGAACTAATGGCGCTACGGTTACCGATAATGATAATAATTCGTGCCCGTCGTAAAATATAAATATTGAAACGAAGCTTTACGATTTATATGCTTAAAGGAACGCGAGTTAAGTGACGTCAAGTCATTATTCCAGACAGACCACTTAACCTTGCCAATTCACTTATCGACTGGTTGTCTTTGCACGATCGAGATCGTCGTGACATATCGACCATGGTTAATCGAGAATCGATCGATCGTATACGTTCGATAGTCCAAGGGTTCAGGTATTGACGATCGATTATTGAGAATCGTTCATTTTCACTGTTATCACTGATAATAAGCAATGCCAGCCTATTTCTGGCGGTTTATTTGAATCCAAGGTTTGCTTGGCATTTAAACCCTTGCCCGTTGGAGTTTATTGAAAAAATAAAAATTTTTTTCTTTTTTTACTTTCAGCCTCGCCCACCCCTAACTAAACTGCTCCCGGTGTCTTCTTTATTGGCCGGTATTTCCGAATCTCGCAAGACCACCCGGCGCGCGTGACGACTAACGCGGAAAAAGAAGCTCTTGGCCGAATTATCTTTAGTACCATCGGACGCCACGGGGAGCGCATCGAGAATCTCAACGATGTCCATATATACTTGGTAACGGAGCGAAGGAATTTTTTATCCCCCCCAAAGTAATTGTGTAAACTGAATTTCTTTTTCTGTACACTCCGCTACCGATCTACTGTTTATTAGCATAACGATAAAGCGCAAGGGTGTAACGCGGAGACGAGGAGTGTCGGACACACCCTTTGCCAGGATCGCCTCCCTGTCTGAAAATTATCACTGTGCGTCAGAGCCAAGTACGTATTCAGCTTATCTGGCCCTAAGGGATGTGCGTGAGGATGTGTATGATGAATAAAAAAAAATAATTTCCTAGTGTTCCTTGGACAGAGACCCCCTCTTGGTAGCCTTGGGTTACGAGTGGATGAACAAAGCGTTCAGGACCCTTCGGACCACGTGACCCCAATGCACTTGTCAGTACAGTATCGATATACAACCGCAGGAAGACACAGCTTGTCGCGATCGTCACAGGAAGTGGACCAAGATGAGATCGTATACAGACGACCGGTACAGAAATCGGTACGAGCGAGATCAGCGAAGAGACTTTTCATCCGTATGAAAAGCCTGCAAAGTTCATTGCTCGAGGGGTGGCCGCCGGTGCTGGGGATTAGTGAATAAGGGTGAATCGGTTTATATGGGGTGAATAGGACGGATGAGTAGCGGGGAGTAAAGGAGTAGGGGTTGTGGCGGGTTCGTTCCACGTAGACAGGTCATTCACCTAGAGGGGATGAAAGTGATGAAAAAGGGAAAATACTCCCACGTCCATTCCAACGGTCTTGACGTGTCTTTCGGAACACCGGTAAGAAGCTCCGTACAGCCCAGCTACCTAATTTCGCGATGACTTCACTGTTTTCTCGACGTACGGCCGGTAATAACGAGATGGCGCCACCGCTGTTACTCCAGAGTATTGTCTTACCAATGTTTACGTCCTACCTCAGCCGCGTCCCGTTTTCACCCGACGTGGTCGTCAGGCAGGTATAACTAGAGCGGGGGATGATCGGATGAGCTGCTCAGCGGAAGCAGAGGAAGCCCTGCGTAGGGCAGGAAAGCTAAAAGAGTCCCGGATTTTTCGTCGGAGCTACCAGGAAAGAACTAGAGGGCTCGAAATAACGTTACGAGATTTCGTGGCTCGTTAATGACTCGCGGCCGAGTCGTCTGCCCGGGAGTTGCACAATGCCTTTCTCGATAATCACCATGCAGCATCAGGAGCGACGTTTACTCACCCTGTCAGACCTGGACCAGACCGGCACGAATAGCCATGATGATATTCAACGATCTTAAGGATATTCGCACGAGGATTGTCAAAGTCGGGGATGTTTCGCCGCATCCTCACCAGAGGGGTCTGTGTGTCTTCGGGTCTATTCTTACGCGGCTCCTCCCACGGAAACATCAAACCAGCCCTAAACTACCCTTGTTACCTCTTCCGTGTCGCGATAGGGCGTCGCTGGGGTCTGTCCTCACCCTAGACATTGCACCCTCCTAAACCGTGACACGTGGTGAATATATACATATATATCTTGTGTATGCTAAAGCAACGCGATACGTATACACGTGAACTTCCCAACCCTCCAATACATAATTCTAGCCTCTTCAGGGACCTGGCGCGCTCACCCACGCACCTACGTCGTACAGGCCACTGGCCTGAATGCTCAGCAGTCTACATTTTCTATGCTGCCTACTCGCCGAAGGGTGATTCAGTGTGACACGGTGATTCCGTCGGATGACTCACCCGGGTAGAAGAGCTCACCCTTACATGTATATTCTGGTATCGGATAAGAATCGCAATGTAAATTCTGAGGGACGGGAGTCTCAAAGTGAATTTGTCTTAGGGACTATGTTTGTCGTAAAGAGACAAAATGTACCCGAGACAGTAACGCGTGGAGGTCTAAAAATAAATGTAAAAAAATAATCTACGACAGAGTCAAGGTCAACTTATGGGCTATTACAAATAACCGAATTGGCATCTTTGAGGGACTTCTTGAATTTCTAGACTCACGACCAGTCAAGGACGCTTATCATTTTTACAGGTACAGCCAACGAACACCCTGAATTACCGGGCTGCGTGTTCAGGGGCGTCGTGGCCATCGACATGGAAACCTGCTGGCAATGCGCTCAAGGTACCTGGCTGCTACTGGCAGTGTTAAACTCGTGGCTACGTTCACGTTCTACCTTTTACTATACGTTCCGCGATGCAGCCGGCCGACTAGTCGATCGATGCGCCTCGATGCGGCTCGACGCGCAAACGATATCGCCTTAATGCGAAAGCGCCTGCACACCGGCAACCTGACATGCATGCACGTAGGGCGTTTGGACGGATGAGTAATTAATGAAAAATATTAACTCACCGCGTGCACCGATGCGACGATCCCCTGCGGAGTGGTAAGGTCGTCCGCCATTGCTTCTCCGCCTGTAAAAAAAAGACCAACAGATAGATACTTCGGTCGGTAACGTAGTTGGACGAAAAAATTTTTTTTATTAATTCCCAAGCAGACGGTCGTCAACTTAGTCTAATGTACCGTCGGCGTCTTCTTAGCCAATCTAGTGTCGGTCTCGTTAACGTCTTACGAAACACCGTGCTGATATTAACTGACTGTCATATTTCGGGAAGCTCAAAGCCGGGTTTTCACACAAAGACGCGGCCGAGCGACAAACGGTTGACGGACGTAACGAAGAGACAGCGGAAGCGCGAAGATGGACGAGGAAAAGAGAGCGTGACGACAGAACCAGGAGAAATGGTAGTTGCTCCTCTCATCCTTTCGGAATAGCGAAATTCCACGTTCATCCAAATGTGCGACATCGATCAAGCCCATCGGTAATTCGAGTGACGTAGGATTTGAGATAGAATCCACGGAATCTTCCGAGTAGACCTAAAACGCCTCTAGACACTCCCGAGCGAGGGACGCGAGCCAAGCGGCTTCGGTGGTGGTGGCGTACCGGGTAAAATTTATTCGACTCGGGTCAACGACCATGCAGCCGGCTAAATTGGAGCGGTGGCAGAGTCTGCATTTCCTGGAGCGTAAACGCGCCCGCGGAATGCGACGCTCCGCTATTCCGCCAGCTCCTTTCGGTATTTCACAGAGTTCCAGTCGCTCCGATATAGAAAGTCCATCAGACAAGAGGATCGTCCGATCGGACTGGTACACGATTCCATTAGCACTGGCTGATGGTACCTGTATACGCCAGCTGCTGCCACGGCGTAGCGGACGGAGGATTGCGCAACAAAGAAGGCGAAAGAAACAATCGAAAGGATAATTCACAATTGGCGAATAATCTCTGGCACAAATCTTCACGCTCGCTCAATGTCACTCCGAAGGCAACTCCAAAAGGTGGTTCGTTCTTCTCCGTGTCCAAGATACGGACTGGACCTTCGATCCGAAGCCAATTAAATTACGTGATCCCGTACGAAGATCTTGGGTACGTCTATCGGACCATGTCGTACGATCCTGAGCTCATCCCGTGGCCAAGCATTAAGATCGGTAAGACGCCGTTGAGATGCACCTACGTCCACTTATCCAGACTCCACCCGTCCACCCACCTGGTCATCACGTAGACGAGGGTTGCTGAAAAGTCTGAGGTTATGCAACCAGGATAAGTTGAGTCAGCGTGTCGACCATGTGAAGTCATGCGAGCCTAAGTGTTACGTGACCCACGGACAAAGACCCAATTGTGGCTGAACGTTGTCATAGACGTCACAGTCGATACTCGTCAATTTCGGCGGTCGTTCAGTCTCGTGACAGAGGCCGCCGCCGCCATTACACGGGTCTCGTTGTCCGTAAGGCCGGCTTACCTGCCAGACTGGCTAAAGTCACGATCGCGCAAGGACGAGCATAAAAGTTCCTTCCTTCTACGAATTCTCCCGCGAAATGAGCCTTGGCTGATCTTGCTCGCGCAGCGCTTCCCACCTTAGACCGAGCTTCCATGCTAGCGACCTTCTCACGCTCCACCGAAAACTCGCTCGTGGCCTAAATACAGCGTAGGCAGACACTAATTATATTTCGCCGGACGATTAAGAGAGCCTAAGGATAGAAAGGTCTGGCCGCTTGCTATGGAATAGGAACACGTGACGCAATCGTACCTGTCCGAACGTTGAGTGACAACTTCAGTATGAACTTACGGCGAGCGAGTCCTCGGGGTGTCTCGTACCTCACGAACGACTGGATGCGACTCCTGGCAGTTGCGAAGCGACGCACAGTCGGGGAATCTTGAAAATTATTTAGCTAAAGTCCCTTCCGGCACTTTCACTGCTTTCTTCGCTTGGACGTAGCCAGGAACTTTGAACGAACTGAAGTTAGTAAATTCTGGTTGACTAACAGGACTTCCAAGAGATACGATTAGACATCCTAAAGCCCGGGCAATGTTTACCCAGTGTGTCAGTGGGCCAGTTAACACCCTCTGAATCACGCATAAACCACCGTGAAGT
>JARPRH010000012.1:152632-165009 GCA_031763665.1 Calameuta haemorrhoidalis | reverse complement strand
CGTTCTTATGTCATCTCAATTTTACGGCTGCTGGTGCTGATCTGGGTGACTTGGTCCAGGTAAGAGTTTCATCCGTATGCTATACATATAGATATGTAATAAAAGTTTCTGGCAGAGACAGAAGTATTCTTTCTGGATTTTCATATATAGCTTACCTTTGACACCTTTACCGTCGGTCGATTCCTCTCGTTCACCTCCGAAGGATGTCCCGATGGATTTATGAGTATACGGGAGGAGGGTCGCCCACCTACAGGAGGTCAGTGGTGCGGCAGTGCTTGGGGATACACCGTCTATTACAGCGAGACCCATTCCATCAACCTGACCTTGTTCCTGTCGCGCCTCTCCGAGCAGGTAACCACCAGGAATCATCTAACCTATAGACAAGTTCATGTACGTGTTGGGAAACTCCTGGAGCAATCGATCTTACCCCAGGGTGTTGGCTACAACTTCGACTTCAAGCTCTCGTACAAGTTCCTCAGAAGAAGCGAAGCTCATCTCAGGTACGGGAACAGCAGCATGACGACCTGGCGTGGCGAACTGGTCAACGGTACCTACTGCGACAGGGTCCTGACCAGGTGCGACGCCCGCGCTTGCAGGCTGCAGTCACCCAACTATCCTGGAGTTTATCCACGCAACGTGACCTGCTACTACCGGGTGGAGCAGCTTCGAGCACCTCCAGGTCACCGTGCTCTGCTGGCAGTCAGTCAACGGAATAGCCACAAGATCCATATAAAGGATCAGGTTGTCAAGTATGACAGGAGTCAGAGAATTTTGCGAGTATGGGATCAGTGCAACGTCGTCCAGGACTACCTGACCGTCTACGACGGAGGCTCGACCACCGACAGAGTCCTGGTGCGCTTGTGCGGCGGCGATGCTGTCCCGGATATCGTTAGTAGTCACAACACGATGTTATTGGAGTTTCACACCTCGCCGTTCGACAATCCATTTCATCCGGTTCCGCTGTCCTTCCTTCCGGGTTTTGAATTGGAGGTCCAGGTGATATTCGTTGACGAGAAGTCGAGGACCTTCGTCAAGGAGAATGACAACTGTCACTTTCATATATCCAGCTATGAGAGCTCGTCTGGATTATTGGAAAATCCTAAGCATTCCTTACCGCCCAATACGACTTGTCGTTATCACTTCCAAGGGAAACCTAATGAAATTGTTTGGATATCGTTCGTCAAGTACTATGCGGCTACTTCCGATCCTGCTGCAAGTCTTGACGTCATTTCCGACTGCAACGCTAAGCTGCTCATATGGGACGGGGACCATTATTCGAACAAGCCAACTAGGAAGGTTAGAAAACTCTTCCTTGTTCCCAATCCGATCCTGGAATACGGAAGTGGACAAACCGGAAATGCGTATATTGATGCTGACTTGTTATACTTTTCAGAATGTCACGCTGATGGGACAATTTTGTAAGGATGACATTCCTCATCTTTGTGATCATAGTCTTCTGCGCAACAGCAGCCGCCATACTCGACCTTGCAGCCTCGCGGAGAGCTACGTCTCCACCGGAAGGGATCTTACCCTGGAGCACATCCTTCGTCAAGGAAGCGCACTCTATCCCATAAGCTTCGTACTGCGATACGAATTCGTTCACGAGTCCATGTCGTGTAACCAGATATTTACTTCGTCGTCCGTTTCGACATCCTCATCTTCGTCATCCTCCTCTTCCGCGAGATCCGGTAAATTTACCTCGCCCAAGAGTGTCTTCTTTTACGGTCGTGGTGGTTCTCAAAATCTGAGCTGTGTTTATCGATTCGAAGCTGAGCCTGATCAGAGGATAGAATTGTCAATCGTATCAGCCTCCTTTGGCGACAGGGAGTGCACCTCGTACATGGATCCTCTGGTGAATCGTTGGGCATGTGGCTATCACTCCCCAGAGAAAAAGGAGATCCTAGCCGACCTGGTGATTTCCGAATATCCCTGGAGCGGAGTGGAGCTCCGAAGGGATTGCTTTTGTTCGAATATCACAGATAGAATTATTATAAGGACTTTGACCTCGAGCATTGTCGAGCTAAGGTTCACAGTGGCGCGTATGAACGTCACCCAGGACTACAGGAACTTCTTCTTCGAAGGAGAGTATCGCTTTGTGACCGGAAGCGAAGCTGGGGATCAAGCGTGCTCAACCAGACTGGAAGACCGTAAGCTTCACGGCACCAGTGGAGAAATATCACTGAGGAGTCCACTTCCGCGCGTACTACCGGATGTAGCCGCAGTCGAGGAAGTCATGATGAACACCGAAGATCTGACGGCCACCCAGTGCGTCAACGAACCCTGGTTGATAGAGCCTCAAGATCCACGTATGAATTTCCTCTACCTGCGTACCAGCGGCTACGCGATAAACGTGGAGAACGTAGCAGAGTGTAGCACCCTGAACAGGATCATCGTCTACTCGGCGGGCAATACCAAGGATAGAAGTGTCATATGTCCCGAGGGAAATTCGGATACGACCAAAAGCGTTGATTTCTTCTCTGTCGGATGGAATTACACGGAATTCAATGGAACCGTCCCGATGCTCCAAAACTCTAGAAGCTTTGTCGTCGAGTTCCTGCAGCGCGAACCAGGATTCTATGCCGTCACTTGGATGGCCATATCCAGGGGTTCCCCGAAAACGAGTGTCAGCTCTAGTTCCTTCTCCGTGACACCTAACGAAGATTGTATTTACAGGTAATAAGAAGGACCCAGCCTCTTGTCTTTTTTTTTCAAAGATCAATCTTAACCCCATGATACCGGTTTCCTTTCCCCCAGGTGTCCAGAGATTCAAGCTTGCATAAGTTCAGTGCTCTGGTGCGACGGCGTGCGTCACTGTCCTTCAGGATTCGACGAGGAAGAAGCAAACTGTTCGTACAGGTTCGGGGTGACTTTATTATACGTCGCAGTGGGTGCTGGTGCTCTTGGTATATTTCTGATCTTGTTATTGGCAACCGGCTGCCTAAAATACTGCCTCTATCGTCACAAGGCTCGTAAGAAGAAGAAAAACGTGGCGATAAACGTCAATCATCTCCATGTTAATCATACCCATCACAACAACGGTCTGACCGGAAGTCGACTTGGCGGACGATATAACCTCGCCACGCCACAGGAGATGTACCTGGAGAATTATGGGAAGGATAGTATTTGTTGACAATACGCCATCGCCAATATCGAAACTACCGTGTGAATAGTCATGATTTTTTATAATCTCACCCGGACGCCTCCTTCGCTCTTGCCCAAGATCAAAGTCGACCAGTCTGATTATCAAAGATGCAGGACAACCATAGTATTGCGAAGATCAATCAAATCACGAGGTATAATAAATTTGGTATAATAAATCCACTGGTAATTATCCCAGAAACGTAGTTCAGGGCCTTGATCAGCGTGAAAACAAAAATATCAAAATTCATTAGTAACGGCCATCTTGGATAAGCAGAAACTGGTTGACTGTCCAGCCCAAATGACTGGTCAAATGATTACATGACCGCTTGGCTCACGTATCGCAGGGCAATAAGTAACCGGGAAGGCTCAGGTTGGCGAAACACATAGAAGAAGAGATAGAACGCTCAAATAATTACATAACGACCAACGTTAATCCTTGATCAGACAGCATAGAGTCCGCCATGTTGATTCTCGTTGCTCCAATCAATTTTGTAACAGTTCCCACAGCTACTCGTACACTGAGAATCAAGAGAAATCCGCGCAGTTGTGTTTATGTAGTTAAGAGCAGAGTTAACGATAACGAAGATAAAAAAGAAAACGGTCACTTCTGGAGAAGAGTAACGAGACACATGAGAAAACGCATAAATTCTCTAGTAACATTGAACAAAAACATTAAACATTAGGCACTATACACCATATACATTCTAGAATAACGTACCCAGGTATACATAGGTATATATAAATATATAAAAAATATATATACATATATCTAGGTTTGATATTCGTGTGGGAGGCTTCACTGGGAAGTAGTGATCGATGTATAGTAAATAACCATTAAAATGAAGGATTATAGGAAAATAATTAACCTAAAACAAAAAAGAAAAAGCCGCACCGTATGGGTAACGCGTAACATCTGTATGCTGTGATAGAAGTAAGCGTATCAACAATCCGATTTATTAACGAGAAGACTCTTAATCGGCCCTTCCTTTCGCGAAAATGTGCAACACAAAAATAATACGAATAGGAAGAGTAACGTCTACTTATACGTAGAGTATCGATTATCGATATATCGATATTCAAGATGGCGGCGATAATCGCGAGTGCCTCTGCTAGCCATTACGTCGTCTGCTCTTCTCGTGGTCGTTGAATTTCTTTGAGAGTTTACAAGGTAAAATTGTAGCAAATAACAGTGTCCAAACTGAGTGAACCCGCGATTAAGAATAATGAAGGATAAAGATACGAATTGCCCTGTGAAGTACGTGTGGGATTTACGTATCAACGTACACACATGTAACGAGGTAAGGGTCGTGGAATATGTAGAGAAATTGCAAGAAAAAATGTACGAACGAATGACAGGTACGTAAAACACACGCGTATCTATTTGAATCAAAGAGGCCTTGATTCAACGACGTTTCTATGCGAGTATTAAAGTGACACGCCCAAGTTACACGAATGTATTGTAATCCCTTGTTTATAATTTTAATAAAACGATTCACCGCGCTCAAACACATCAAGTCACGTTATATGTCACAGAGAGCTGAAAGGATTCGGATATGAGTTTGTAGGTTATGTTCTATCCGCATTACTTTTTTCTCGATACTTCCTTTCTCGTCACACTCCCATTTATAAATTTATATAACACTAAGGAAAGAGATCGTAAAGTGTGTTGTAGGCTCTTGCAGCGAGAAGCTTTAAAGAAAGTCGTTAAACGTGGACGCGAACGTGCATACGCAACAATGCAGAATGCGCCGCGACGCTCGGATATCATTCGGTAGGAATATCGTTTGGATTTACATTTTTAACGAGCTCTGCGAGCAATTTTTAATGTGAGAAATGTCAAGAGTCTTGTGGATTTTCACCTGGTTTCATCTCTTTACTCAGATTCCTTATTTGATACTTTTTTATGGCCGAGTACGTGATATCCGGTTGGCGTGGTTTATTCTGTTTTAGGTTATACACAGTATGGGTGAGAAACGAAAAAGAGAAAGAGTTCGTGCGTCTGCAAATGGAAAAAAATAAAGAAAGAATAATGGTGACACCGAACTGTACTTGTTTTAAGCCCTATTGGAAATGTATGCAGCGCGGACGGGGCTTTGTGAATTTTTAAATTTTCAATCTTTCTCGAAAATACAGGCTTGCCAATCGCTCAATGATCCGTAAACTTATCCATTGGAACGAATCGTGGAAAACGATCAGATTTTGTTTTAATCGCTCGGCAATTGCGATTTGCCTCATTTGGCAATTTGACTCGTACGGGTCATTGATTTTGTGACGGTATTTAGACATCGATTGAAATTGAGTGAACGAGTTGGAGTACCGGAAGCGGAAGAGGAACATTGGTCCTGAATGTCGGAGAAAGACAAGGGCCAGGACCAGGAAGCTTATACGAAATTGTCCCTCCCGAAATTCTTGGAGGGCGAAGAGGATGCGGAGGTTACTTGGGAAATTATTACCAAGAGATATCCTAACCTTGCGCCACTTCTGTGCGAAATGGAAACAGCCATAAGTCGTGCTGAAAGTCTTCTACAGGATCTCAAGTCTCCTTACATCCATACACTTGGTAAATTTATAAATAGTCTCACAAAGCAGCCTTTGCGTCAATACAACGTATTCTTTTCGGAACAGGAAGCTCCAGCACCCTTCAGATATCCGATTCCTTGGAGGAGGAGATTTACCCAGATCGAATTTTGAGTTCTTATCAATCCCAAGAAGTACAGGAGGATTTTCACGAAAGAGATGTACGTCACTCCAACGACATTAATGGTTATGATAATCTTTATTCGATTCGGCAGGTTTCCGAGAGGAGTGACGCGAAGATACAGGTAGACGAGGAGTATCTACTCCCTGAGGAAGACGTCCATAATGAATTCATAACCTCAAAATCCATTGAGGTCTATTCTGAGGAGGAAGAGATTAAAGCAATTTCGCCTGAAGTTTCCATTCAAGATGAATCAGAGGATAGGAAAGAAGTCGAAGAGGATGGTGAAAAATCTTTGAGAAATATTGAACAGAGTCCAAGGATCTTTGCATCAGGAGATGACGAGCGTACATGTCCTAGTTATCCCGTAGACAGAATATTTTTCTTATGGTAGTTTTTGATAGTCCAAAATCTAAGCCTTATCGGTAGGACTTTACTGGGAAGTTTTTGCCTAGCTATGAGCGACCTAGCTTTGATCGATTGTTTTTTCCTCTTTGGGCTAGAAGGGACATATATTTCAGGATTTTCTCATTAATCACACTCCCGACGTTCGCTGGGCTTGATCGTACCCGGTCTGCCGGCTTATGCTTGTGGAGAACCATCGCCGACGCTACACGTTTATTACTTTATTTGCGTAGCTGAGACCGGAGGCCGCTAATGACTCTGGTCGGTCATTTATTTTCCATTTACCTAGATCTCTACGTAGCTCACTGTAAATTCCAGTATTTTCAAAGCCACCCCTCATTATTCTGGGACACACTATTACTCTGGAAATTTCCTTCCTTTTCAAGGATCAACAAAGAACGACAGAAACGCTAAAAATACTTCCGGCCTTGAAGGATGGGCCAAAGTGGTGGGTGAGGTGGTTATGCACAGTCTTTATCCAACTACGGAAAGCGCTTTGATGCTGAACAAAGATCAGGAAGATCATCGCGCGTCCCCCGCATCTGCTGATGAGAAAAGAGAAGATTCTAAGGAGCTCGAGGAGAAGTGTTTTTCGTCGAAAAATAATTCCCTGCACCAGGTAATCACTGTGCAGGATATTCAAGAGGACGATTCACGTGTCAAAACAATTTCTACAGTCGGCAAAGTAGTTGATACCAGCAAACAGAATGATGCTGAAATGAAAGTTGATAAGAAAAATCTCACCAAAGGAACTGTCAATGAACCGGAAGTCTTATTATCGGTCAGCAAAAGTGAACCTGATGGAGAACCTAAAGATCAAAATCCTGGGAGAATGAAAAATTCAAAAACCAATGAGAAAGATGCTCAGGTATTCTACCTGCTTTATTGATACCTTTATAGAAACTTCAAGTTAACCTTTACCACAGGGCAGTGGAGATGAATCCATCGCTAGCAGTGATTCGGCCAGTCACGTTGTTAAATTATACAGACTCTGTGAAAAGGAAAAAGCGCCGGAACCGATCTTCATCGTGAACCAGAAAATGATTCTAGGTGTTTTGAAGTACAATGTGACGTGCAAAGCACTCGGCCTCATTTCTCGTGGTATTAAACTTATATTTCTTAATTTTCTTTTAATTCATAAAGACTCTAAGCACACGCCTTACTGTTTTAGGTTCTGGATCGAGCGTAGTGGACGCTAGAAGAAAGGCAGCCAAAGCTCTGATTCAAAAGCATCGTAAAATTTCCAAAAATACTTCCAGCGAAATCTAATTATTTATCATTCCCACTATATCTATATATTTACATACAAATAGAATCGCAAAAGCGTCGTTCAATGAGGACACGTCACATTAAAATATTTTATACACAATATTTTGGAAGACTATACTTTGATCGTTTTTCAAATTCATACACACACTTAGTTCGATGACTCAAATACTGTTTTCTAAGATCTTTTAGAATTTTTTTTACGGTATCTTGGACACGATCCACGGCAATTGTCCAGTCTTCTTGAAGAACCAATAATCGTATAAGAGTTTTCCAAGGATAAAGAAGATCAAAGAGGCCATAACAATATTCAAAATGTCCACGGGTTGCAGCCCATATTCACTGTCTGGCGGAATACAGATGGCTGTTCTCGTAAGATCACGTATCTGAAAAAAAAAAATAAAATAAAAGAGAAAGATTAAGGACAAATCGATATCCATCCAATATTAGAGTTTTCGCATCGATTTCCCCGTGTCGGAACTTAACGACTCGTGAGCAATGACAAACTACCGGTAACGGGGCTTAACCTTAATCTATATTTAGTTTCTGGTGCCCAAGAAAAATACAGGTGTACCGCCGTGACGTATGTAATCAACATACAAAGAAAAGCCATAACCATATATTACCAATAAGTCAGGATTATCCGAATTTAATTCTAGCAATGAACTTATCATCTGTATCTGGGAGTCCATCTGTTCACCTGTTTATTTGAATTTTTATCCTCAGCAACACTGGAACATTTGACGTCGTTCACATCCTTAACTAGGCTCGTGTATCTGATCAAAAGATCCTGAAATCCTGGCGTGAAGAGACAGTCGCAACTCCAAGGATTATTTCCCAGACGAATATAAGCCGCATTTCCATTCTGCAGTAAAGCGTTTTCCAATGCATAAGTGGGAAGCTGAAAAGGCATTAATTTTATCGAATTCTCATTATTTATAATTACCAGCCCAACCAATTAGTCAGAGCATCCATCTTTGGAAAATACAGTTCAACATAGCATCAATGCACTGGATTTAAATTTAACCGAAACATCTGGATATTATTAATTGCATAAATAATTAATACTCACATCTGACAATCTGTTACCGCGAAGACTCAATACTCGAAAATGATCCAGCCAATAGGATCCTTCTAGACAAGAAATAGATTCGATAATATTATTGTCCAAATAAATATCGATAACTCCTTTGTATACTGGATTGGTTACTAACGGAGTCAAATCAGCGATCTAAAAAATTTCTAATATATAATAATGGTTAAATTGCTCATTGACTCACGTTGTAGAATTAATTACATTGTTTCCTGAAAGGTGCAAGGTCGTTGTATTTTCCGGTAAGAAACTTGGCATTTCCGTTATGCCTCTGTTACTGCAGTTTACGGAATTGAATACCATCAGTTGCTTCTGTCTGTTGAATCTCGAACTGGAACGCACGGCTATGTATACCAATTCGCAGTCGCAGTTCGTCCTTTGACATTCTTCCTTTAGAGTCTACAGTGCCAAGTAATGACTGTGAGTTTCCGATGAATATTCCAGAAATAGGTTAAACGTTCCTACAATTACCACAATTATCTCAACAACCGAGAGAAGATGTCTACCGTCCAATGGCGTCGAGCAGACCAATTTATCCCTGTCGATAACTCGACTGGCTATGGATTCGCGCTGTGAGTTTAAAATCCATTGATTGTCTATCGAACACTTCCATCGATTGCCAGAGAGATATATATTCTTGAGAGTTGCTATTTCAAGATCTTTAGGATCGATTTCACGCAGAGAATTATTTCGGAGATCCAAGCTTTTTAGTGTAGATAAATTTGAAAAGGCTCCCTTTGGTAAATACTCCAGTCTCGTACCACTCAATGCTATTTTCTGTATAAATAAAGACGGAAATAAAATCTTCAATATTAATACCCTGTTTTTTGAGGTTACGCACGTTTTTACCTCGAGATTTTGAACTTCGGCTGGAAATACTTTTGATAATTTGGTTATGTTACTCGCCAGCACGCTTAACCTTTGAACTGCTGGGAATTTCAAGAGAATCTCTTCCGGATCGAAAATTGTCTCCGGCCATTTGCACAGGACGAGATTTCGCACGGTTTTTGAACTGACAGATAAGAAAATTCAAATAATATAATAGATCTGTTTTCAATACTTGTACATATATCTAAGTATTGTTATCTTTTTCTCTCTATGTATACAGAATCTATAGATCATTACCCAGATTCCCATTTACCATGAAGACCACCGATGCATATCAAATGCTGTTCATCATCCTTTGATTCGCATCCAACGAGATCATTTCCAGAATGTTTTTTATGAAATTCGCAGAGAAGCTTATGGCTTGCGAGGATTTCAAGACTCTGAATTATTACCATAACAAGGAGAATGTTCCTGAAATAATTAAATGATGATATGATTAAATGATAAACATAACGAAACTGTGTAGCAGTGACGGTTAACAGATTTCTAATAAAAATAGAAGGAACATCCGCGTACTATACAGCATGTATACTCTTATCTAATCAGACTCAGATTTTCCATGGGTGATGCTAAAAAATCTATATCACGTTTACAAGGTATATTTATATGCATATATGACACTCTGTGCTATAGATACAGGATTAAAAACCTCGTCCTATTGGAACCATTTGAAATGACTTTACCATAAGAATCAAATAGGCGCTAACTTCAGGTGGTTCGTTTATGCACAATAATATGATGATGAGACGCTAAGATATTATTGATGCTGCGCAAACATTTCTTAAGAATTTATTTTTCTTTTTCTCAGTCAGTCCAATAAAGCCTTCCGAGCGAGTTCGTTATTTAAGGCAGTTTGAAGGTTTATTTTCTTGAAACACTATTGCTCCAGACTTGAGATAAGGTTAGGAGGAATTTCGAAAAGAGTCAGGAGAAAAAAAGCGCCGTTGGATTTTTATTTTGTCAAATTGGACATGCTCATAGAAATCTTGGGAAAAGGTGTCTACGTGTGCACTGAGCTTTACGTCACGAATGACTGTATTTGCTCAAGAGGCGTGTAGAAGCTGTTGAACAGATATAAAAACTGTGGGATTAATTATGGTAAGAGGGGATTGATTTTTGAAAAATCTTTAAAGAATTTTATTATTAAGTTACTGAATTTGAAAATAATACTACTTTGAATGTAGAGCCTTAGTGAAATCACATCGTTCTTTAGTTTTCAATTGAGAGCCTTAAGTATATTACGTTTCTGTCAATTATCTGATTAGTTCTAAACTCTGTGTCAACAATGGCTTCTCACTTGTAAGCAAGGAAAACCATAAGAGGAGCAGGTGAAGAAGAGAACTCGTGACTTGTCGCTCCTATGGAAATCTAAAAAGTTTTAACTTACGCAAGAAGCCTAGACTCATTATCACATAGAGTAAATATAAGAAAAATTTGCCATATGACTTTGAGACATGAAATTATATAAATTCAAAGACTGAAAAAGATTATCTGAGATACCCGGTAAACTCATGCGTATCTTTTGAAAAGATTAATATTTACTTAATCATCGTACATTAATTTTTTCAGTCACTTTTTAAAATATATTTTTAAGTAGGTAAACTGGGAAATAAATATCTATTTTTTTTAATTCATTTATATACGATTATCAATTAAGCAAATTAACCAATTAACTTGGTATTTAATCAGAGGATCCATACGTGCAAAACAATCGTGGACTGAAATATATGAATGTCTGAGAAACGTGATTTCGAATTAAGTGATTAAGAATTATAAATTTTTCAATCTGATAGCGTGATAAGACATTTGAGTAAAGAGTGAAGAACAAAGAGTTTAATAAAATGTCTGTGGCTTTACGACGCGCACCCGTAGTGAACGAGCATATGAATAAAGATTTCTTTTTCTTTTGTATTTACTTACAGATGTATGTATATGGTGTAGTATTTTTTCATTGCTGCTTAAACAGTGTCAAACTTAGTTTTCTTTTTTTTTTATTAAAAATGAAACTTTTTTATATCCAATCGAATATGTATAGATATATTTATATAGCTGGGATGATATACAAATGATTTTTTGGATCACGAATGATTTACGATTATAAACAAATATTTTTTAAATATTAATAGAAAAATATCACAGATTCGATAGGTGGTATAGACCGTCTCAGAATGAAACAGAATGTCGACTAAATATTTACCATGCTAACAGGTACCTTCTACGTAATGCATATCGTAAACAGCGGCGTTACGTTACGAATTAATAGTGCGAAAATGCGCAAGCTCGCGCGCAGACGCGGCATTCTGCTTTTTGTTTGGCCTGTTATGTTATGTTTTTCAATATTACTTTACTCGGTGGTTAACTCTATTTTTCGTTTCATGAAACGAAAAGCAATTTAATTATGCGGAATCGAAGTAATACGTGAAACGTCAAGTTTAAATATATATTCGTACTAGAGATAATTTTTGGTGACATTTTTGTATTTTCTTATGGATAAAATTTTGCTTTCTTACAATTTAATAATTTTAAAATGTCGGGTCTGCACTTTAATTTATGTTTTAATGTAAAATTGCAATGACGAGTTGAATGCTAATGGCGCCTTTTTTCTTTGTCACGTGATAAACTTGCAGCGCCTCACTGTGGTGACTTGCAAGTACTAATAGATGATACACATTATTCAATGCCTAATGCCGGGTTTTCATGTAAAATGCAATCGCAGATTTTGTGTTTTATATAGTTTTTAGAACGCTGTTTCTCATTTCTGTTTGAGTGTTTGACTTCGTATCGTACGCTTCTATCCTGGAGAGTGTTATTCCTTGCACAAACTTATATGCAAAAAGAAATACCTAACATTTGAAATCGGTAGCGTCGTTATCAAAATTGCTTATA
>JARPRH010000012.1:101630-116018 GCA_031763665.1 Calameuta haemorrhoidalis | reverse complement strand
CAGCTCTTCGACGACGCGGACCTCAACGCCTTGATCGCAGAGAACGACCCCGAGGGTGTCGGTAAGGTAAACTTTGACGGCTTCTGCAAAATTGCTGGACGATTCCTCGAAGAGGAGGACGCTGAAGCTATGCAGGAGGAACTCAAGGAAGCCTTCCGTCTCTATGATCGCGAGGGTAACGGTTATATCACCACTGCTACCCTGAAGGAGATCTTGGCTGCTCTTGATGATAAACTTACCAACCGTGACCTGGACGGTATCATCGCTGAGATTGATACCGATGGTTCCGGTACCGTGGACTTTGACGGTAAGTCTGATTGAGTACTGCTTGTCAAGCTTTTACAAATTCCATCCAATCTGTATGATCCAAAAAAATAACAACCTTTCCTTTCTTGTACTTCAGAGTTCATGGAAATGATGACTGGAGAATAATCACCCGATTACAGCTTCGCAATGATTACTTAACAGCAGGATGTGAAAATAATCGACCTGGGCCACAATGGAACGCAAAGAACGCAGGTCGTAGGCGTAGTGGCAAAGCGTCGTCGTCAACTGTAAAACTATAAATAAAATTTATATTTATCTAATAACGTTTCATAGCATCTTCATTCGTATCTTTACATAATCATAAAACCGTACAGAGAACAAAAAGTAATTCCAGTAAGACTATTTTGCATGGCAGTCTTTTATTCTATTTCTTTGGATACAGCACTGAACAGTGGTACAATAAAAATTAATAAAAAAAAAGAAACATTGTATATCTCATTCAGATCATAATTGGTATCAACAAACAATATTTTAACATGTATAAGCGCCCTCGCAGTAGACATTGACGTCGACCACCTTAATGTTCGGCACGTAAAGAGCACCTGGTGCCAGTGGTCTCTCCAGAGGATAACCCAGTGGTCTGCCGTCTAGAGACAGGGCTCCGCCAATGATATTCTGCACTGGCTGGTTAGAGTAATAATCGTACAAGTAGGAATCTGCCGTTGATGATGGACCCTGTTGATAGCCGCTGCGGTAAGATTCGCCTGAACCGCTGCCGCCACTGCTGTACGATGTCTTATGATATTTCTGCGACCCGGTGGTCGGGACGTGGTGCGAATAATATCCTGTGAACAGATACCCCACGAGATAAGGATCCTGGCTGAAGTATTTCTCAAAGAAATATGCTTGAGGGTAATTACGATCGGCTGTAAATAAAAGCGTTGAAAGAGTCAAATAATTTTTATTTACTGATATTAATTTATTATTTACTCCCATTGACTTACCAGCTTCACCAGCTGTTCCGTGCACCGTCTCGTACAACGTGGTCTGATTCCAACTATATGGTGAATTAGTGTAATTGTTGTAATCCTGCTCGTTGAGGATGTCGTAGTAAGGTTCAAGGTATGTTTGGAACTGTCGAGAAACCACAGGTCCATAAGGCATAGCTTTGGAGAATTCATAAGGAGAAATGACAACTAAGAATTGCAGTGGGAATCCTTCGGGTCTGCCCTTGGGTAACATTAGACGTGCTGGGAAACCGTAGATGTCCTGAGGCTGTAATAAGAATAGAATTTTCATAAAAGATTGTTAAATGGAATAAAATAAAACAAGGTACTTACTTCGGTGATGTAGAACGGATTCTGAGATCTTGTTGCTTCCTTGACATTTCTCCATAGCTGCTGAACTGATGGATAATCTTCACTGTATCCTGGAGCCTGCTGGCTGTTCCTGACGATCTGGTTCTCGCCATTCTGAACTAAATGTGAAAAAGAGTATTGAAAGAAATTGATTTTATGTTAAGGTAAATTGAGGATTTTTTCTTTGCCATTGACTTACGCTCGTAGACGAATTGATCCAATTCGAAGAAGTACAATCTGTCTCTGCTAATTGTGACTGGGGTACCGTCGTAATTATATTTCGGTCCAAGGTAAACGCGAATCACGACTTTTTCAGCGCTGTTTTCGTTCTTCACGTAGATCTTGTACTCGTAGGGTTTGTGATCTAGTCTTGTGTACTGAGCTTGAAGTTTGAGATTCTCTCTCTGCTTTGCATTGGTTGGACGAGTAGTGGCGCTTTGAATATCAATATTATAATCACTGAAGTAAGTAACGAATTTGTCGACTTCGACGTTCTCGATAGTCACTCCTGGCATGTAGAGGTCGCAATCCTGATAGCTGGGTAAGGATTCTTGGTAGTCTTTGAACATGTTCATGACTCTCTGGTAGAGCTTGTAGAAGACGGGATCGCGAAGAGCGGTTGCTCCGATTTCCAGGACGGATGGAGTGTAGCCATAAATGTCTCTGTATTCAGGACCAGCACCTAAGAGTTGTCTGGCTGCAGCTTGGAAGACTCCATAGTACCTAGAACGTAGAAAGATTCAATTACTCCTTTGCCCAAAGACACTCATAATCAATCATCTTACCTAGGATTGATGCTGCGTCCAGTTCCTTCGATCAAATCTCCAAGAAGGTCCAAACCGTATGGCTGATACAGAGAAAGGAAAACATTCTGCGGCGTCTTGACGTATCCGGTATCAATGGCGTCTCTCAATCTTCTCTCAATGGTCCAGACAGTCCTGATAAGCTCATCCCTGTAAGGACTCAGTGGGACTTCGTAGTAACGTCCAGGGAATTCCAAACCGTTAAAGAAACGCAAATTGGGTTTATACGGTGTGTAAATGTTCATATAATCAGCTTCCCTGATTGGACCCAATTTATTGCTAAGACGTTCAAGATGATAACGTGCAAGCAATTGCTGATGAATGTAATAATAGCGTGAACCACGTCCGATGTGCGGTTGGCTTGTGTACGCGCCTTGCTGACTTGGGAATTCAAAATTGGAGTTACAACACTGGGATGCGTATTGCTGGTACTTATTGTACCATTCTTGCCAGTTCTGAAAAAGGTAAATTTCTCGTATGACTGTATCCGTTAAGTCAAGATTATACGGAGTTTCGTTACACGAACCAACCTCAGGTAACATGTACCCAGCGAGCATAACGTAGTCATAGTAACTGTTGAGTCCGATATCGTCCGTGAAATAAGTCAGAGAATCTTCTCCGTACGGCAAGTAACTAGTGTAATTAGCAGGAATATTTATGACGTGCTCAGCTAGAGGATTCTCGACGCCCGTGGTCAGGTAATTCTGTGCCTGCTGGATGACTCTGCTGTCCAGGAAGTATTGCGGGAATATTTCGTAAGGCGGAGGTAGAATAATACCACGCGTGTCCGCTCGCTGAAAGATGGCGCTGGAGAATGCCTGCGCGCAATAAAATAAAGTGAGGTTAATTTATTTACAATTAATTATTGATTCCCTCTGAAACTTAGTGCAGACCTTGTAGAAGACGTGCTCGTTAAGGTTCAGTCGTGCCCAGCAAGCAGTTTTAAAGAAAGTCGTGTAATCTTTAGCTGCCACGAAGATCCTTGTTAGAAGAGCAATTTCCTTACGATATTCGCTTATCGATATCGAATATGGTACTCCTCTTGGGAATGCGTATCCACGTTCTACATAGCGGACGAAGTACTTTACGACTTCCGGTTCGGAGTATTGGTCGTATTGGAATTGGTAATTTGCTCCTAGTTGACGAAGCTCAGGGTTTGGCAAATCTTCCGTTATGTACTCGAATAAGTAAATGACATCCTGTTGTTTCTTCAGGAAATCCTTGCCGGCTATTTATACAAGTATTTTCGGTATATTAGGTTAATATGGCTTTTAATGATTTATAGGTGTATTACTATGTTTCACGGATACTTACCAGCTTGCTGTTTAAATGGCGGCGGGACAGCAGACGCGGCGGCCACCAGGGCCAGGGAGACGAATAACCAACGCATAATGATACAGCGTGTATGCCAGTAGTGGATGATCGGTGGGCTTTTATACAGGTTGGCTATCGGTGAAATTGTATTTTATATCAGCGACCTGTCGACCCATCATCACGGTGGGAATGTTTGTTATTATCTACTTAAGATAGCGCGACTCATTTGCAAATCATACGATGGGTCTGGTCGAAGGTTAAATCATTAAACAATAATTAATAATGTTTACGGATGGGGTTGTTTTCGATTCTTCTCTTCTTGCTATAAGCAGGATGAAATCAATGATGATTTGATGTTTTTAAATCCACTTTCTTTAGTATTCGATCACGGTAATCTGCAGATGTATTTCGGTGAAAAAATGTAAACATGTTCGTGAGACTTGAGGAAGATAACTGAAAATAATAAATTTTCGGTAACTAATATATAAATTAATGTACAGGCTGGGATATGGAAACTGTGTAAAATTAAAAGTGCAAGGGAAACAATGGCGGCTTGTGTATAGAACCTGTGGAATTGCAGCATCCCCTATTTTCATTTGATATTATTGATAATATTTAATACAATGAGCTCCTTGTTTCTTTAATTTTTTTTCTATACTTGTACAATATATAATGTTTAAAAATAAATTTTTTTTACGTGTTTTTTTCCTTTTACACGATTTTCAAAACAAAAGCTTAACATTTTCTGGAGCAACACCCCCCACTAATTTTAGCTATGAGTTGCCGCTGAGAGGAGATTAATTACAGCGAGAGTTTCAGGTGATTGTCGACCCCGCCGAAAGGGTTATCGAGCTGTATATTCGCTCTCATTAGTGGAATTTTTATTTATGAAGTATTTTTCATTGTTAATCAAAGGACAAGAAAGAAGAAGTGGGATTGAGGCTGCTTAAAGAAAGACAATAACTCGATATACCGTTTGATACTTAATTATCGAAATTTACGTAGTATTTATATAAAACAGAAAAGTGGGTAAACATCTGATATTATATATTTATTGTGCGTAAACATTATGCAACAATTCTAACAATACACGTTAAAAAGAATCAGTCTTTGAAAAAGTACGTTTCAAGGCAAGAGTCTTGATTAATTACCCAGAGAGAGAAAAATAATGTAAGAAATAAAAATTAACCCTTAAAGGTAATAGTGACGTCCTTGGTTATCATATTAGATATGAAGAAGGTGTCCAAGTCTTCGATTTTACGATCAAAGGGGAATCCCATAGGACGACTGTCAGGATATTTGTGTCCATGAATGGCGCCGCAGTAGCTGATGCTGCCACCGTAGTTGTAGCTGACGTCGAGGTCGTTGACCTTTTCCTTATCAAAATCGGTGAGGATCACGTAGAGAGTGAAGGGCATGCCTTCCGGTTTTCCTTTGGGTAGCAGAAGACGGTCAGGATATCCGCAATGACGATGATCCTTGTCGACCTCGAAGCTCTTGATACCCTGAAGAGCAGACTCGACGCGTTCCCAGAGCGTCTTCGTGGGGACAGGGTCCGGGATGGTTACGCTGGATTCGGTTGACTTGCGCAAGATGTTGTTTTCACCAGGAGTAACTGCAGGGTGATAAGAGAAGATCAATTGTGGACCAAGTCGTATAATATATTTTACTAGTTACTCAGTGACTTACTTTGGGCTGTGAATTTGTCAAGTTCTACCATGTACGACCTCTTCTCCTCAATGTCGAGTTCCTGACCGAACCAATCGTACTTGGGTCCCAGGAAGATGCGCACAGCTGCGGTACCAGCCTTGTCTGACTTGACCTTCAGGTTCATAGTGAAGGGAGCATGATTGAGCCTCCTGACACGAGCATGAATAGCGACGTCCTCCAGGTCTACGGTATCGTCCAGAGCATTAAGAAGGTCTACGTCAAAGTCCTCGAAGAAGGTGTTCAGACTGGTGACTTCAACGTCGGTGATCTGTACTCCAGAGAAGCTAAGCTCTTCCTGGGTGTATGGCGGCAGAGAGTCTTTGTGCTCCTTGAAGATGTTGTCGATGTACTTATGAAGTCTGAAGAATGCAGGGTCACGGGTCGCAGTTTCAAAATGCTCCATAACACCAGGTGGCAGCTGAACGTAGACAATAATATTATTTGAGACGCTATTTTGAATGAAGATTCAAAATTTCATTACAGAAGAACCTGGTACTCACGTTGAACTTGCCCTTGGGGTCTGTGATCTGTCCCAGCATAATGTGACCATAGTTATGAAGAGCGCCGTAGAACTCTGGATGAGGAGAGTCATAGGATGGTTCCATGATGGCACCCAGGAGGTCGATCCCAGTGGTGGTGTTGATGGATAAGATGCTACCGTCATTACCATGTACGTGACCATGAGCGATTGCCTGCTTGATGCGACGAACGTAGTCCTGCATGTCGTGAACTTTGATCTTCTCCAGGTCGTGGAAGGCAAAGTTATCAGGCCTGGAAGGGAATTCACCACCGACGCGGTACGTGGTCTGGGGATGGAAGCCGTCGACGATGACGTCGTCAAAGGACAGTGGCTCGACGAAGGGTAATTCATTGGACAGACGTTCCAAGTCGAAACGTGCGATCAGCTGATGATGCATATAATAGAACAGCTCGCCCTTGCGATCCTTCTCGAGTCCATAATCAGCGCTGCGCCACCAGAAGGGGAAGTCCATGTGCCAGTGAGCATGATGAGAGTTCATTCCTAAATCTTCCCCAAGGTAGGCCACTCTCTGCTCAGGGTTCTTGATGGTACCAGTGAAGTTCATGCGAATAACAGCTGCCTGCTGTCTCATTTTAGCTTGGTACGCCTCGTGGATGACCTGGGAGTTCACGAAGAGATGGGGATAGGTCTCGTAGGCTGGTGGTAAGACAATCCCACGGCAGTCTTGACGATGAAGAACAGCGACACTCAGAGCATAGACGAAGACACCCTCGTTGATGTGATCACGGGCCCAGCAAGCCGTCTTCAGGAAACTGGTCCAGTCCCCGGCAAAGTATAGACTCTCGAAGAGGGTGATCATCTCCTTGCGATGATCTTCATCAAACAGGGTGAAGATGGCGCCGCGTGGTAGAAGCTTACCAGCCTTGTACATCTTGATCAGGGTGCGCAGGGGGATGATATCTTTGAAGTAGAGACCATCCAAACCGGATTCAATTGATTTTCCAAGTTCACTCTGGTGCTTGAACCTGTTGGGTTCGTGGACCTTGCTCAAGAGATGAAGAATTTCTTTTTGCTTGGACAGGAAGTCTTTGTCAGCTATGGAACATAAAAATGAACAGATTGGAATGATCAAAGGTATCTTTTTGATCAGCTCAAAAATAATTTTTTTAATCTTACCAGGAATTGCAGTGACCACCAGGGCAATTCCCATAAGGGTTACTATCGTGCAGACCCTCATGATGTCTTCTCAATCTTCTTTTGTCACAAATTCGTTTCCAAACTGGAACTACTCGTCGTGGTAATTGTCCACGACTTCTGAATTTTTCTAGTCTGATTCCTAGTTTATATAGGGCATCTCGACTAGGAATTATCCCCTGGAAAACTAGAGCCGTGCGCATTCATCGGTTCCAAGTGCATCTCACCGGCAAACGCTGTGTTACGTAACGCGCTTAGATTGGACACCGGTGGGGTCCTAAATGATAAGAATTAACGTTCTATTTGTACATGACGTGAAAAAAATAACCATGGAATTTTCCTTGAACCACGAAAAAAGTGTCTGATAAGACTAAGTCGTTGATATCATACTTTTCGAATTTTTCTATAATATTGATGGACGCTCCTACAACTCTGGTACATCGGTTGATATGAAAATTGTAAATATTATGATTTAAATGCTAGGAAATATCAGTCGCAACAATGTTACGCGATAAATTAATCACATGACGCAGAGTCAATTGCTTAAAATTAACTTAATTACAATAATCTGCTACTTGTCTTATCATTTGATAACAATTTTTTTGTTTGTCATTAGTACAATGTTACAGTTTTCACTAAATCGTTAAATTGTTCCTAATTTCGAATTATTAGGAAACTTCTCAGAATATTTTACAAATCTATTATGTAGACCTATGATAATTAATTTTATAAAAAAAATGCTAATAAGTATAATTAAATTAATAAAAAAAGATATCTAAATATGTAACGAACATTAGTCCATAATCATAGACAGAGTAAAGAAAGCATGATTAAAGACTTTCTTTGATCGTTAACAATAGCTCATGTATGTATTGAAGATAAGAAAAAAAAATATCCATTCGACGATTCCTCCTGGTCACGTATTACAACTTTACTGATTACACGACCGCGTACAGTTTCGTTGCACGATAAGAAAAATAGAGAAAATCAAATATCTCATCGTGGGAGAAGAGACAATTTTTTTGGGGGTAGCTATGTAAACGACCTTAAAATGCACACGGCGCGACTCCTTGCGCATGGAATAAATACGAAAACGATGGCCGCAGAAGTCACATAATTTTACTATGAAGCTAGCAATAATCTTGGCTACGATTCTAATAGCGAGGGCATACGCCGTCCTTCAGAAGGGTAAGTCATCCCCGTAAAAAATCTTGTACAATTACCTAAAAAATAAAAAAAAAGTCATTAAATAATAAAATATTAATTTTTTTCTAGCGGACAATGCTTTCCTCTCGCGTCAGATGCAGGTACTGCACTTGCTGCAACACGTGAACGAACCCCTGGAGGATCCTGAGCTCATCACGATCCGTTCCCAATTCGAACCTAAAGATGATGGTAAATTCTACGACTCCAAATGCATCAAGAATCTCATGCACGAAATCGAAAATGGCCATTTGATACCTCGCGAGGAGATCTTCTCCTTGTTCGATGCAAATCACCGCAAGCAGATGAAGATGCTGTGCGACTGTCTAATGGCTGCCAAGGACTGGGACACCTTCATGGGCCTGGCGACTTACGTTAGAGACAAGATGAACCATCGTCAATTCGTTTATGGATTCTGCACGGCTCTTCTCCATCGAGATGACTGTCGTGGTCTAAAGTTGCCACCGGCGTACGAGATCACGCCGCACATGTTCCTGACCACCGACGTCATCAGACGCACCTACCAGGCTCAGATGCAGGGTAAACCTACGATCGTTCCTATGAAATTCACCGGAAGTGTCCTCAATCCTGAGCAGAGAGTCGCATACTTTGGCGAAGACATTGGTCTGAACTCTCATCATGCTCACTGGCACATGGACTTCCCGTTCTGGATGGACAATCAGAAGGATCGTGCTGGTGAACTCTTCTTCTACATGCATCATCAGCTTCTGGCTCGATTCGATGCTGAGAGATTGAGCAACTATATGCCGCCCGTGGAGCCACTTCAGTGGGACAAGCCAATCATTGAAGGATTTGCACCAGCAGCCGCTTACCCAGGTGGTCAGGAGTTCCCAATGCGCCCTGACAACGTTCGCTTCCAGGATCTGCCACAGAGAACAGTAGCCGAGATGATCGAGTTCGAAGCTAGAATTCGCGATGCCATTGACGCTGGAGTGATCTACGATAAAAGGGGTTAGTTTTTGAATTATTTTTTTGATACTTTTCATTCATTTTTTTATATCTTTCAACAGGGATGCCAATTTACCTGAACGGTACCCAGGGTATCGATATCTTAGGAGCTCTCTTGGAAAGCTCCACTGCGAGTATAGATCCACAATTCTACGGCAGCCTCCACAACGACGCTCACCTGTTGCTCTCCAGGGTGACAGATCCTAAAGGAAAATATGGAAATCCTCCTGGAGTGATGGAACATTTTGAAACTGCCACCCGCGACCCGGCCTTCTTCCGTCTTCACAAGCACATGGACAACCTCTTCAAGGAGCACAAGGATCTGCTCCCGCCTTACACCTACGACGAGGTCGGCTTCCCTGGTGTAAAGATCGAAGCTTTTAAAGTCATCGGGGAATCAAAGGCTTCGGAGCCAAATACCTTGATCACGTACTTTGACGAGAGTCACATAAACCTCGGCAACGCTGTCAATGGAAAACCCGTCGACATCCGCGCTGTGGTATCTCGCTTGAATCACGAACCTTTTAAAATGGTGGGTACCGTCATCAGCGACAAGGACGCTGCTGCCTTCGTCAGGGTGTTCCTTGCCCCGCGCTACGACTGGTACGGCCAGGAAATTCCATTGAACGAAGCTCGCTGGTCCATGATCGAGATCGACAGATTCACTACAAAATGTAAGTCCTCCTCCATCTTGTGCAGTAATAGAGAGCTCATTTTTATAACACACTTAAGCGCGTTTTTATTTTTTTAGTGAACACTGGAATGAATATAATTACCCGCAAAAGTCACGAGACAGTAGTCACTTCTTCTGAACCCATGAGCTATCCGGCTCTTATCAAAGAGACAGCTGCCGCACTGGCTGGCGAAGCCACTGTCTTCGTAGAAAAGACACACAGACATTGCGGATTCCCTCATCGACTTCTTCTACCCCAGGGACGTTCCCATGGAATGGAATTCAAGTTGTACGTCGTCCTGACTGATCTGAGCAAGGATCTTCACCGGGAGTTCGATGACTTCATCAACGTACCTCCGGCATTTAGTTACTGCGGTGTCCTGGACGGTCCGTTCCCGGATACACGTCCCATGGGATTCCCATTCGATCGTCGTATTCCTTATCCTGAGAATTTCTTCCAGGACAACGCCAAAGTCATTGACGTTACCATCAAGAACATAAAGATTTAATGAGAATCGCCTAGACTGAATGGAGAACCTTTTTCTTTTATAAGACTGATTATATACTATTTCTTTCATTGTAATGTTATATGCTTATAAATACATATTTGGACGTTGCGCTCATTGAAAACTATTGGCCGGTGAAAGTTCTTCTTGTAGAAATCGACAAGTCACCGGGTCTATCGGCAAATCGTAATGGTTCTAATAAGATCAAGAAGTAGAGTTTAAGTCCCAAATTAGACCGTGCAAGAGTTGTGTAAATAGATTTGAGAGAGTTGGAAGCCATTGGAGTGTCCCTTGCACGTACGTACAGCACTGGAATTATCTAATCTAATCTAGATACGTAGAATGTATTACTTTGAATTGTTTGGGATTCAATAGGTAATAAGTCAAAGCTTAAATTCGATTGAAAAGTTTTTGGGAGGTCCTTCCTGGACAAATTGAACGTATATAGATATCTTCAGGGTGTCTGTATCCAGTTGTGTAGCCGCGCCTTTCTCGCGCCGTGTGTACTTGGCTATAGTTTCATTATATGTCGTCATCCGTAACCTTGAAGACCACCCTCGAAGCAAGCTTGGAGCTTTGAACGGCCATCAACGGCCATAGAGTGCCTGTGGTGGTCCAAGTCACTTTGGGATAGTACCATTCTAATAAATAAAACGGCGTCTATACGTGACTTATATAGGTAAAGAATATGCCGGATTCCTGGTGTACATAGATGCAAGCCGTGCGGAAGAGTGACAAACAGGGCTGGTGGCTATTAGCGAGAGTTTGCTAGAAAGAGGTTAGGTGGATACGTGCCGCTTGTTTGGATGCGACAACGATGCTTTCTTCATTCAACTAAAAAGACCCCTGCTAAGGCCTTGTGCCTGTTAAGCTCAACCGGTCTAGTAGATGGTTGCTACAAGCAGTATGGTGCAACGACAAATTGCGCCCCGGCGCAATGTTAGAATCCTCTTGGTAGGAGAGCGTGATGTTGGGAAGACTTCCTTGATACTTTCGTTAGTTAGTGAGGAATATGCTGAGGATGTACCCAGTAAGGCTGAGGAAATCACCATCCCTGCTGATGTTACTCCGGAGCAGGTGCCAACACACATTGTTGATTATTCTGGTAAGTATCGCAGGTCTGTTTATGGACTTTGGGGTGTTATGCGATATGGAAACATATTTGGTGTTTTTAGCTGCTGAACAAACGGATGATCAACTGGCGGACGAAATTCAAAAAGCACATGTTATCTGCGTTGTGTATTCAGTGGAAGACGAAGATACTTTGGATAGGGCAGCTACTTACTGGCTGCCACTTATTAGAAAATGTTCAACCAATAGTCGATGCCCTGTTGTACTTGTAGGGAATAAGATCGATCTTGTGGATTATTCCACCATAGAGGTTGTTCATTTTTAACAGAGATTAGATTTGTATTTACATTATAGAATCAAATCTTTTTGTTAGAAACTAATAGGACTGTTTAAAATGATAATTATATTTTTTCAGGCTGTTTATCCTATAATGAAGGAGTTCTCTGAAATTGAAAGCTGTATCGAGGTAACTTTATTTTCTAAATACATGTTCCTGTTAATGGTGCGACATATGTATATTACATTGAACTTATTGCACAGTGTTCTGCAAAAACGCTGCAAAATATCTCGGAAATGTTTTACTATGCACAAAAAGCTGTCTTACACCCCACAACTCCACTTTATAACTACGATACACAAGAGGTAAGTGACATGGTAACATAAGTTTAGCAGATCCTCTTAATGAAACTCCTATTTTACTATGCCTAGCTCACAGAGGAATGCAAAAGGGCGTTACAGAGAATATTTAAAGTGAGTACTCTGCGTAGTAAAAGACTTTTGTAAACCTGCTCATCGTTCTAACAATATTTTATTTCAATCCAGATATGTGATATTGACAATGATGGGTTATTAAATGACATGGAACTGAATGCGTTCCAACAATGGTGTTTTAACACACCCCTGCAACCACAAGTACTGGAGGACGTAAAGGCAGTTCTATCAAAAAATATTCAAGATGGTGTTTGTAACGGTTGCGTGACTATGAAAGGTTTCATGTACCTCCAATGCTTATTTATACAGCGTGGACGAAATGAGACAACTTGGGCTGTCTTAAGAAAATTCGGTTACGATAACGAACTTCAAATGTCAAAAGAATACGTCAGTCCAACGTAAGCATCGCTTTCCGGTTAAATTCTTTAAAAATTTCACCATGGCAAAACGCACTAACAAATTTATAAATCATCGGTAGGTTGAAGGTTCCGCCAGGTTGTACAACAGAACTGTCGCACAAAGGTCAAGAATTTCTCGCACTATTATTCATGCAACACGACCGCGACCACGACGGAGCCTTATCCCCACCAGAATTAGACGCCCTGTTCTCTAGGTGCTTAGTTCCGCCTTGGGGAGACGAGTACAAGTACACTGTACCAACGAACGAAAAGGTTTCCTTTCCATTCTTGAATTCTGAACGACAAGGAAGTGTCAAGAAGAAATTCTAACAGAGTTTTTTCTTCCTAGGGTTGGATAACTATCCAAGGTTTCCTCTGCCAATGGGAATACATGACATTGACAAACGTACGCAAAACCATGGAATACATGGCGTATTTTGGCTACAACATGTATCACAACGAGAGTCAAACAAGTGCAATATCCGTGACCCGTGAAAAGAAATTAGACTTGGCAAAAAAGCAATCCAGCAGAAACGTCTACAGCTGCCACGTGATCGGTCCAAAGAGTAGTGGAAAGACTACCCTCTGTAGAACCTTTATCGATCCTAAACTAGAGGTACTTTAAAGTAGATAAAATAAAGATTCAAGGATGACACTCAGGGTCAACATTCTTACAGAAACTATCAGACGATACAGTCCCGCCAAGTTCACACGTGACTGTGAACACAGTGCACGTCTACGGTCAGGAGAAAACTATAATACTCAGGGACATTAATGTGATGAATGTTCAGGATGCCCTGACTCCTGCACAAATTCAGTGCGACGCAGCTGCACTAGTTTACGATACCAGCAATCCCAAGTCGTTCGAATACATAGCTCGCATTTATATAGTGAGTAGATAACGATGACTTAGCCAAAGTCCTATGCAAATTTGCTAAGTCTTGTACACTGATTTTTTATTGCAGAAGTATTTCGCGGACAGCAAGATCCCCGTGCTGATTATTGGCAACAAGAGTGACCTCCCCGAGGTCAAACAAGAATACTTGCTACAGCCGGCAAGTTTCTGCAGCAAATACAAGCTCATGCCTCCACAGCCGTACAGCGTGACTCGTACAGTGCGTCGTGAGATATTCGTTAAGCTAGCAACAATGGCAGCATTTCCGTAAGTCCGTTAGCTTATTTAAATTTTATTAGACTAGTTAATGGGTAACAAAGAAGCCTGCGGTAATAATAACCAGCAACGTGCAGATGCATCGACGGGCATTAATTGACATCATTAAGTCCTTAATGAGTTATAAAGTTTCTCAGAGTCATGAAGCTTTCTTGCTGTATAACGGGTACTCGATCAATACTTTATTTAATATTAATCAATTGCCAAGTGAATTGACTTAGGCTAATAAAGCGTTTTCGTCTTTAGCCGCTTTCAGCCAGCGTGGGTATTATTTTACAAACACAGGTTGGTCCAATTCTCTCAAACTATAATTGGTTCTATTTTATTTTAATCGTACAGTATCGTATAGTGATCGTCGAGCGAATCGTTCCCTGAATAAACAATTAAACGGATACTGGATAGAAAGGACATATAGATCAAAGTATATAGATCAATGATCAATACGATTCGTTCGATAATGCCAAAGTATTGCACGATCAGTCTATCGTAACGAGATCCTATTATTGATCTTTTCAGTCCTTTGAGGCGTATGGTCCACATGTTGCTTGTCAAACCCTCA
>JARPRH010000012.1:77163-88743 GCA_031763665.1 Calameuta haemorrhoidalis | reverse complement strand
CTCCTTAAAAATGGCCACCGAGAGAAACGTAACGGGAATAACGGTAACGGTAATGCAGAGTGGGTTAACGTGACTCGATGCAAGTAGAGAATGAGTGCAGGAACTGATCGGTGTACGATACGCCTCTCACGTTTTACAAATCCTTCGGGCTCGTTTTAAAATGAAAAATATGAAATTCATTATCGTGTAAAAATGTTAAATTCATATCGATGCTAGATTGCAAACTGGCCTTAATTTTCAAATTTCTTTTAATTCGCTCAATATAGCTGTATATTTATATTTTATCAAAAGCGATAAAGCGACATATTGTCCAACGACAAAAAAAATATCACTTATCATTGACCGAAATATGTCGAATTCTCGTAAAAAAGTGCTGTCAACGTTAAAAAAACAAACCTGCGTTCCGAAAATCAGAAATTCGCCGACCGATGTGTATTACTCATTGCGTAAACATCATCGACTTTGTTCAATGGCAAATAATGTTTGCCTTTGTCATTATTTACGATTAATTATATCGGTATTATCGTATTGTTTCTTGAAAATTAATTTTTCACGTCTGCCACGCGTCCGGCGTCTCCCCCGAGACTCCCGTTCTTCGTTTCACGCTGGTTTCCTTCGTCAGCCCTGGAAACGATTTTCTTCTCTTTTTCTTTGAGGTTATTTAGGGCGTCGTACAAAAATAGAACGAACGTTTTTTTCCCCATTGAGATCCAAGACTTTAACGTGGGAGTGAAATACGCTAACCGGCACTTTGGACGCGTAGAAAAGGATAACATTCGCGTAACGTTCGGCTCGCAAGCGCCACCTCGTCTTGGTGTCGTTTTCCCGTACTAAATTTGCCCAAAACAAATGCCACGAAGTTGCGCAACGTTTTTTTTATCGGATTCCGTGTTACTCAATTCATATCAAGCGAGATGAGTAATTTTTATCACTCACAGATACAATGGACGAAAGCCTAACCTAACCTATTCTTCTATGTTTATTCTCGTATCTAAAGGGCAATGCCTCTTTATTCTCGTCAAAGAGCATCGGCCACGTGTCTCTTGTTCTAGGGTCTAGGCGATATCTAGCCCAGGTATAACCCGATCGATTCCAGTGAGCCGTCAGTCGTTATAACCAACCATGAGTCATTGTCAGGATCAAAGTGCATACTATATATATATATGGAACACTAAGCCACTCATAATACTAATCATAGTCGCGGTGATTTTTCGAGCCCACAAAATATCATGATCGAATGATTTATATTTAGAAAGATATCGACGATCGATTACGTGGTACAAAGATAATGAGAGGGAGAGAGAAAAAAAATTATTTATACAATAGGAGAGCGAGAGAGAAAATATAAAGAAATACGATTATCAATATCGATCGTCTCGATATTTTTTTCTCTTCCTCGATCGACGCGCTTAGTCACCGGAGATCGGAGAATCGCGTTTCTTCGTAAGAGGAAGATCACGCTGATTTCATAATGACGCAACGGTATCGGAACTGAACCATTCGAGGATTCTCGTTTTCTTCCTCTCCCCTCTTCTTCCCCTGTACCACCATCTCCGTTATACGATGGGATACTTTCCGACTTCCTGGCACCGTTACGAAGATCTCAATCTTATAGCGCGAATTCCTCTCGCAGCTGATTCTCGGCTTCTTGCGATACTGACTCATGGGTATAAGCACTTGTTTTTCTACACGCTTATCAGCGTCTTTCGTTCCGACGAAGTTTCACGAGAGACTCCTAGGGTTTCGTAAGATCGTATGCTCGCTTAGCTACCACGTGGATCGAATCTGTGACGTAGTTGTATTGTCAATTTTTTGTTTTGAAAAATTTTTCAATGCCTCTCAACCGCCCGACGGAGTCAAGAGTGAAAGAAGCAACGTGAAAGAGGGAGAGAGAACAAAAGAGAAAGATACGAACGGGACGAAGGTGTTGGACCTTGTATAAAAGTTGTAATAATAATACGAAGAAGGCAAAGCGCAAAGTGATAAGAATTACGAAAGTCCTAAACGATATAGAAACACGCTGCGTATATAACGTATGATAAATAAAGAAAGAAAATTAACGGTGCATGACGCCCTGGTGTGTCTTTTTCTGGCGTATACATTAGTGCGTATCGTTCTTCGTAAATAACGGCCGATGACTTACCCACGTCTCTCTTTTGTCTGTGACATTAAGATTGCGGCCTGGTGCCGGAAGAGGAGGAGCTGGACCTTGGCGGCGTGCGCGTCCGCTGCAGCAACGAGGGAACGGCCGCTGGTTCATCGGCGATCAGGACGACCGGGACCACGGCGATGAAGCTGTCGACTAGGAAAAAAGCATCTACGACGGCGACGACAGTGACGACGACGAGGAGGACGGCGCCTGGCGACATCACCGACGAGGCGTCGTCAACGAAGAAGCGCGAGGATCGAGCCATCCTGAGTCGTCGACAGCGCAAGAATCGTACCAGGGCGCCACGGGAACCACGTTCCGTTGACGCTCAGGAAGCTGAGAACGAGCAGGAGCACGAGGATCGGTACAAGGAGGACGCGAGGCGCAGCAGACACAGGAATCATCATCATCATCATCACTATGAGAACAGCCCAGCAAGGAGTACAGACTCCAGTTCAAGCAGCAGCAGCAGCAGCTCCAGTTCCACAGCCGACGTCTCGTCTACCGTAAAAAGTTCAAACTCCAGGAGGAGTCATCCTAACAAGGAGATTGCGGTACCGCGTCGTAAGTGCGATGACGTTGGCAACGAGAGCAATACTCGCTTGTGCCTTGACGTCGAGGTTGACATAGATGGTGACCTTGATACCAACGTTCATGGTAGATACAGTGTATTTCGTGATGAACTGTGTTATCTTAGCGATAGTGCGCTGGCCTCTCTCTTCTTGAGATACACACTCTCTGGCGAGCAGCTAGCTCATCTTGGATATCCGGTGGAGTGCAGTCTCTTTCCAGGGTACGCTATCATCATCAATCATCGCGAGGAGTACACGCCCAACATCAGGAGATATCAGCGGTTGGACGTGAACGCCAGGGAATTCGTACCCAGTGCCAGGTCCAATTACAATCAACGAGAGTCCTGGAGCGACAGCGGAAACGGCAGTGGCAGCTCCGTCGAGAATTCGGACCACGAACCGGATGGGTCTTCGGACAGTGATAAGAGTTCAGACAGCGACAAGAATTCTGACATCGTCGAGGGCTCTGCTGCTCTGAATCACCGTGGGAAAGCCAAGGACAACGAAGACTCCTCCGACATCCTGGTCGTCGTCGACAGAACTTGCGCCAGGTGCTCGAAGAGCTTCTACGTGAATCGTCAGGACGGGGAGTACCTGACGCGTGAGAAGTGCGTCTATCACTGGGGAAGATTGCAGCATGGAGCTGCGGGTACCAACAGCTGGTCTTGCTGCCGTGGAAGAGGATCCACCAAAGGATGTACCCAAGCACCGCTTCACGTTTGGAAGGGCATAACCACTGGTTACAACGGGCCCTTCGACGGGTACGTCCGGACGAAACCATGCGGCACCAGACCACCTCAGGGTAACTACGGGGTCTTCGCTCTCGACTGTGAAATGTGCTTCACGAAACGTGGTCTGGAGGCCGCCAAGGTCACTATAGTGCGACTGGACGGTAGGGTCGTCTACGACACCCTGGTGAAACCCGATCTGGAGGTGATAGACTATAACACCAGATTCAGCGGGATCACGGCCAAGGATCTATCGCGTGCTTCGAAATCATTGCGGGACGTCCAGAGTGAACTTCTGTCCTTCATCCATGCCGAGACCATCCTCATAGGTCATGGCCTTGAGAATGATCTTCGCGCACTTCGCATGGTCCACACCAACGTGATCGATACCTGCATCACCTTTCCACACTTCATGGGCTATCCCTATCGCTGCAGTCTCAAGACCCTGGCCAAGAGGATACTCAACAGGGAGATTCAGGTTAGGGAGCACGACTCCGTCGAGGATGCCAGGACCGCGGCTGATCTCATGCTCAAGAGACTTCAGCACGATCTCCTTTAAGCGATAGATCTAGAGAGAGACTTTATTGAGACGGAGAATCTTTGGTTCTCCAGGAAGCTCGCGTTCTCGGACTTCCCTCAGTGTTCAGTTTCAAGTGAAATCTGTGATACGTTATACAGTTATATATTTACTATGTATAGTCGTGTATAATCCCACCTGCAGACCAGATTCGCATCCAGGTACGCTTATCGCGACTAATCACTCACCTTTTCATATCAGGTATCATCGTCACTCCGTTTCATCGAGCTTATCCACGTTATACTTGTATTAATCATTTTTCGTTCCTTGAACTCCAAGGTGATACGTTGGATTTCGGAAGAGAAAAGAAGGACACGCGAAAAACTTACGCCAAAGAGTTCACAAGGTTTATTCATGAAATTCACGCGACAATTTTACCCACTGGTATTTTCTGCTCGTACATCGTTAACTAGGAATGAATGTAATTCGTTTTTACAATGACGTCATACTCATTAAAAACATCGTTTTTTTTTCGTGTATATTTATCTACACGTTAAACCCGTGTTTTTATGCACACTATGAAATCGTATTTATTCAGTTGCACAGCGAAGGAACGTCCTTGGATAGAAAACAAAAAAGAGAAAAGAAAGGAAGAGACATTTCGAATAGGAACCAGGTGGTGCATTATCCTGAAGATGCGTTTACCTGCCTCTCGGCGATTTTGCTCCATGTACCACGTGTCCTTGTAATTCGCAAGATGAAGAAGGACCTCCGCTCTCCCGATCCTATACGTATATTTAGCGAGTCAAAAAAAAAATGGAGAACGCGAGCGGAAGCGAATAAAACATTTTTGTAATGAAAAAAACGAAAGAGGAGATCGAAGAGGACACGGAGGAATGTCACTGTTGGAATGTACATTGCTCGGTGTTTTAAAAATGTTTTTTTTTGGCGACAGTTTTTCGACTGTTCATCGATATTCGAGGATACTTAAGAGCGAATCCGTGAAGACCCAAAGTCACTGTAGCAATGACCTGGGTCCTTTTTTTGGGTCCTGTAAGACCACTGGGCCCATTGTTTGAAAATTTCGGTTGCACTCTTGACCTTTTGTAATTTTGGGCTCGTACCACTCATTTTCAAGGAAATCTCATTTGGTTCGTAGGAATGAAGCCTTTACGTTTTTCTACCCACGAGCGATTCCTCAGGGCGAGATTTTTCTAACCAGAATTTATTTTGTACTAGTATTTATATTTTTTTCTCTCTTTTTTTTTCTCTCATTAAGCGCGTATATATTTTTTATACTTATCGTAGCTCTGAGCGCGCGCGATAATCATGAACGGCGATACCTGCTGCTTTTCGGTGGGATCTGCCAATTTCGCGACGGAGGAAGTACTTAAAAAAAAAAAGAAATTTCCTTTTGACAAAAGTACCTGTCGCCTAATCATGGCGTAACTTTGTTCTGTGTTGAATTTTTTTTTTAATAATATAACACGCGGCGGTTCGTACAATATGTGATGATAAACGGGTGGAGAGAAGGGTCTCGCAAAGAATCGCGGGTTTATAAAAAAAATGGGCTGCTGAAAAACTAGGCTAGTCATTCGCTGCCACGTGTAAGGTAACGGCGAGCCGTAAGTGAAAAAAAACTGTAATAATAATAACATTATTATATAGAACCACGTGACATATTAATGAAATTTTGAGTTTTTTTTTTCTCTAATTACACGTATACTTGTTTCCTCACGCGCCAGACTCTTCTTCTTTCTAAATCTATGTTTTATTGTAATAGAAAAAAAAGAAGATCCTGGCTCGAAATCCTGGCTCGCTAAACCAAAAAAGAAACCGATTACTGTTTAAGGACAAGTTAGGATTAACTTAATTATTTAAGTTTGTATAATCGATAATACTCGGCATAGGCGCCATTGGTGGTAACAGGACGGTACCCACGGGGGTCGAATTGAATCCTTTGAAAAGATCTGTACGATTCAAAGGGTTAAAGTGGAACGAAGCTATTCGAAGTATTTGTACTTCTTCGAAGACCTTCGAATCCCTTTTTGTACCATAATCTCAGTGTTAAGGACTTAATTAAGATTAAAAGAGATGTACGTAATAAGTATGGCTGACGTACGTACAAAAGCGTGTTGATTAATATACGAGTTTATCGGCGATCACTGAAAGATAAAATACGATAAGCTCGATTAGAATAGAGATTAGAGATAAGTCCTGTGAGAATGGAAGGAGCGTGGCAGGTTTTTGCGATGAAAGAAAAATCAGATAGAAAAATGATCGCAACGGGATTCATTATTGCGTCATATTCAAGATACACATAACCTAGAGAACGTTCTTTGCGTATAATTTTACCCATGGAAAACTTTCTCTCCGGAGATATTCTACCTTACAGCCATTTCTGTATCTGTGTGAAAGACTTTGCGGATTTTCTATGCACAGCCCTCCTGGAAGTGATTTATAAAATTATGACGTACACTGAAAAGATAATTTGATTAGATAACTCGAGCAGGCCTATGGTGATTCGTAAATAAATAATTCGTTGGTCGTAAAAGTTAATGGGAGGGGACTGTTGATAAAAAGAAAAAAAAAATTGGCTGTTATGGCAATACATAAATTATTCTTGTTATACGAAAAAGCAATACGGTGCCTGCCGATTAAATTAGACAATTTTACTATGAACAATGACCTTATTATTCTAATGTATATTCGAGACACACTGATATCTGTTGAATAATTGCTTTTTTTTTGCCGTTTTTTGGTAATAATGCCACTACGTATGCTCGCAGTGCATGTTAAGATAAAGAGTGACTGGATGGGAGAGAATGTTGATGAATGATAAATAATTGTAGATTTTCATTTTCTTCTTTTCGTTAGTGAATAATTTAAGGTTGCGTTCTGCTGAGATTTATGTTATTTAAGCGTCTTTGGAATATTTGTATAGTGGCCGGGCTCATTTTGTGAACCTCCGAATGCCTTGTTACTGTTGATATTCAAATATGGCGATTTGACGTGGATCGGAGCGTCGAATTTCCACTTAAACGTGGCTGTCGCCTGTCAACGCTATATCAATACACTTTTTTTTTACGTAACTACTGATCTGTCATTGATTAATTTAAAAAAGAAACATCCTCCTTCTCTACTTCCTTTATTGCCAACTAATAATATTCATGCATTAGGTTTCTTCGTCGAGCCGCTCTTCATAACCTCCCGTGTCCTTAACCGTCTTCACTGCTACGTCTATTAACGTCTGTCTTTCGTAATAGATATTTGGAAATGTTCAGCGATGATATATGAGCCTCGCGCACTTACGCCATAGGAACGTCAATCGAAGGTAAAAAAATAAGAAACAATAATCCTAGGTTCAATGCAATTTCGATTCTCGACCGTGACATCTCGCTCGTTCGTTCATATTTGATCCGCCATGTTTAATGAGAGTCAAAGAAGGTGTTAAAGACTTTGAACATTTTTTTTTTCCTCTCCTTACTTAACTAATATTAATCTTGGTTAAATTTCGTCAACACTCAAAATAATTTATCCTTCAATGCATTACGAAGGTTTTTAAAATTACTACACGACTCGTGCAGTAGTTTGACATCGACCTGTAATCAAGATGGCGTCGGACGAAACTCTCTCGATCTGACTCAGGAGTCAGAGATAATCTTAAAGCCGTGTCAGCAAGCCAACAACTTTCTTCCTGCACAGACACAAGATCCAGTCTACATTTACTGCAATAGAAAGGAGAGAGGACTCGAAGAACTTTCTCCGCCGTGATATCAACCCGTCACGACTAGGCGGATGGTGGAAATCAGACGTAGCCACTGCGAGAGACAGACAAAAAACAATAAAAGAAGAATGTGGTAATCTCTTCGTTGCAGGTTTGAAAGAAATATTTGTCAAGTTTCCATAATTAGTTCTTTGTTCACTTTTACCAGTCACAATGCAAACCGAATGACTTCGATCTGGTCTACGTGAAAGACAAATTACGTTTATCGATCAGTCATTGAAGGAGACTCGATGATCACTTTCTTTAAAATAGAGGATGATTTATCGATTATCAACAGTCTGTTCTAATATTGCACTACCCCGGTCAGACTGCGTGTATCAACTTAGCGCGTCTTGTGTTTTTCGTAAAAACATATTATTCTTAACCGTAACTACTCACCCTCAAGCTTAATTGACTTGCGTTGTTGTCGTATTCCATACGGACTTTATTAATCGCTCGTACGATCCGATACGTTGCTTAAACGTTTACGAAATACAAACAATATTTTTATATGATATTCTTACGCACGATCTCTTTATCTTGTTTACCGTACATACTATACAGACAGTAAGCACTGTATGCATTATTTCCTGGCAACTGCCAATATACATATATCACTGCCAATTTGATTCATGATTATTTACTCCCACGGTCATTGTCATTGGTCGTTATTGTTTCCATAGCCTGCAACAACGACTCGTAGTATCTTGTAGAATTGCAGTCACGCTTTCTCTTTGGTGACGAAAATATCACCTTTCTTTGATACGTATACATATATACAGTAGCCGTCATAATTTATGTACTCCGTCATCTACTTATGACGAAGTCAATAATTACGTAACTCACGGCAATCGCCTACGATGGTCGATGGTTGGTATACGATTGAGTCTTCAAGGTTATTTTTTATTAGTTGTATTTTAATACGTTTGTACACATAACAAATTTCTTTCGCAAGATTATTATTAAGAGTCCTCGATTACGTCTTCCTTGGCAGTTTTTGTCACCCGATTAATAATCATCTCGGAGAATTCCCCAGACAAAAAATAAGAATGCCATTCGTCTGACCGTGAAGAGAATGGTACCGACCTGTTTCAAGGCCGAAATATTCCAGAACGCGAATAGATATTATATATTGCTCATAATTTCGAAGATCCGTCTGTGCTTGCTTCTGCTTACAATTAGAGATTTTTTTTATCTCAAGATATCCTGATTTTTTTTCGTCTACCGTGCTTGATGCAAGCATGTAGAGCAAAGCTTGGTGTATTTTATGACAGAGACACCGACGGTAAATATCGTTCTGATTCTCCTTGTGTCATCTCGTGAGGTTCTTCTTGTTTGAATTTAGCTGCCATATTAGAACCTCTTAATATCTTTCACGATGGGAATATTTACCTCGCACTTACCGCGTTGCTACGTGCCAGAAAGTTGCGTTGGCATATATGACAACATATATGTTATGTTACGTGTAATAACTAATACTGGCAGGAACGTCATACGCTTACAATGTCCGATAGAAATGATTGTGTGAGTTGTATACGTTTACTTACGTAAGGATAGGCTTTGTAGAAGTTCGTTGTGTCGTAGGAAGATTTGTAGCGGATTATCACTTTCAAATGAATTTGATGCTCTTCTGATTTCTATGTTAAATCGGATTGAGTGACGTATTTGATGCTCGTGGGTTTTACGAGGAAAGTCGGTAATATGTATATCTCAGTCTTGTTTGTCCGCTCTTATGAAATCATATTGCATAACGATGTTTATATTTTTCAGTGACTTATTAAGGAGTAATATGAATGTAGTTTTGAATTATTTGCGCGTTCCCGCTTAGCAACGTCGATTTTTATTATGGCGCTGTGTTCCGGTTGCTCGAGTAATGTAAGTGAAGTTAGTAACGAGGCTACCGACAAAATGGTGGTCGACCTTTGCCGTCGTTGCCTTTGACAGTTTTTCTCGGGAACCTAAGATCCATATGTAATTGTTGTGCTTGCTCTTTAAACGTTTTACGGGTTGTATCGAAGCACGTTACGTGAATTTTAGTTATATGAAAGTTTTACGATTCAATGCGCTGTGCTAGACGCTAGCGCTTATATAAATAGGTTGTTAGGTTAGGTTATGATTGGCCTGTGCTGATACAGAGAAGATTCTTTGAAGAGCAAAGTCCTTAATTAGACTTGGAGAAAGTTTTTATGGAGTGAATTTAACGGCTGGACTATTGAAGATTTTAATCTCACTATGTCGAACTGGAGAAAAAGAGGACCAGGACCTGGGCCAGTTCCTCCGCGTTGGCTTGACTGCCCGCGAAAAGCAGTCAAGCTTGTACACAACAAATTCCTAGCTTTCAAGACACCACTGTCTTCCGAATTTGATAGCCAAGTTCCAGAAGAATGTCAGTTTTCTGTGGATATGCTATTTGCCTCTGTGAAGAGTCACAAACTCAAGATGGGTCTGTGGATAGACTTGACTAATACCTCTAGGTTTTATGACAAGAAAGAGATTGAGAAGTATGGCTGCAAATACCTTAAACTGCAGTGTAGAGGACACGGAGAGACACCGTCAAAGGAGCAGACTACGACTTTTATTAGAGTGTGTGAAAATTTCATTGCGCAACATCCCTTGGAAATTGTTGGAGTACACTGTACACATGGATTTAACAGAACTGGCTTCTTGGTGATAAGCTACTTGGTAGAGATAGATGGAAGAAGTGTTGATGCTGCACTCGCTGAATTTGCCTCTGCGAGGCCACCAGGAATTTATAAAGGAGATTATATACAAGAATTGTTCAAGAGGTACGATGAAGTAGAAGACGCACCACCACCTCCAGCAAGACCAGCATGGTGTCTGGAGTACGATGCTGCTAATGTGGAAGATAGAGACGATGGACCTAGCACAGAATCAGATAGTTTTAATAAAGGACCACCACCTAAGAAAAGAAAGAGAGAGTTTAATAATAAAAATCCTATATTCATGGCTGGTGTGCAAGGTGTTACTGTACTGGGAGAAAGTCACAAACTATCTGCAATTCAAAGTCGTGTTCAAGAATTGTGCTCCTGGAAATCGTCAGGATTTCCAGGATCACAACCAGTATCCATGGATATGACAAATATTAGATACCTACACAAGAAGCCATATAGGGTATCGTGGAAGGCAGATGGAACGAGGTTAGTAGGCATACGCTTGACACTAAGACCTTTCCTCGTGCCATAATACAATCACATCGATAAAATGTTCTTATAGGTACATGATGCTGATACAAACCGATGGAGAAGTATTCTTTCTCGACAGAGATAACAGTGTCTTCCAAGTAACAGGATTGCGTTTTCCTCATCCAGAGGATACTGACAGATTACTCGAAGAAACACTGTTAGATGGGGTAAATTTTATCATGATTCCTTCTGCAGGACATTCTACGCCATTCCATGTATCCTATAATGAAACTAAACTTTTTTTTTCAACCAAATTTCCCAGGAGATGGTAATTGACAAAGCAGAGGGTAAGGAGTATCCAAGATATCTGGCGTACGATGTGATCACGTACGATGGCCATGACGTGAGCAAGCTCGCCTTCCATCCTGACCGTTATTCGATCATTGAGAACGAAGTAATAGCCGGTAGGCACAGAGCTATGAAAGAAGGTAGAATACGAAAGGAACAAGAGCCATTTTCAATAAGACTAAAGCATTTCTGGGACGTGACACAGACCGGGAGTCTGCTAAGTGAAAAATTCGCAAAGCAGCTCTCACATGAGCCAGACGGATTGATATTTCAGCCAGCCAAGGAGCCTTACGTTCCTGGACAGTCACCGGAAGTACTTAAATGGAAGCCAGCATCCATGAATTCCGTAGATTTTAA
>JARPRH010000012.1:60057-71603 GCA_031763665.1 Calameuta haemorrhoidalis | reverse complement strand
TCCACCCAGAGCGGCTTTCTATTCTAACGCGAATCTAATTTCATCTCGCGCTGATTCATCTTACAGGATCGAGTCTTTGCAACTTTGACGTCATTCCTATTCATTTTATTTTCTTCTGCTACACGTAAATTGTCGATTTCCTTTTGGTTAACTTCGCTTCCGCAGTTGGGATAGTCAAGTCTCACAATATGGACGCGGGGACACGTACCACCAAATGAGCAGCTTGTTAAGTTCATTTTACGTTGCGCTACCTTCTGGAGACAATATTACATTAGCTGTACAAACTGAAGATACAAATTAAAATAATACTTTCTTAATGGACCAAGAGGTAATCGTGATTACGACGGTTGAACGATTATCGACATCTGGAAATAGCGTTACTTACAAAAGAAACGAAACGTGACGCCCATGTTTTTCGTCCCATTGAATTTCACTAAATCTTCGAAATTCCTTTGTCTATTATCCTACACTCGATACCACATATCATAAACTTTTGATTTAACACATGCATCAAAGTTGAAAGACTAATCTTTATTTGTTTGTTTATATCACAATACCGGCACATTTCTATCTCATTCTCATCTCCATTAAGTGCATTTAAATGGCATAAATAATTTTGTTCTTAATTCACCTTTATCAAAACTTCCTTCTAACCATCTATCATTAGACCGACTACTAGTTTTTCTACTTTATACATTAAATATGTAATTTGTATTTCCATTTCATACTTTCGACCGACGATCTTCACATAATGCTTTATCGACTACATTATTACGATACACTACGCAATAGTCATTCATACTATGATAAAAGCGTTATCATTCGCGTTAACATTTAGATACACAAACACGTTTGAGTCATGCCTAGGTATACTAAAACTCCTGTCGTTACTATTTTACTATTCTGTAAGAATAATAAATTCGAATTCAGGACCACCTCGAGATAGACAGAAACAAAGTCAATGCCCAAGCCTGAATAATATCAAGGACATTAGTTATCAGTCCTCGTGTTAAAGAATCTCCAACGTAATAAGTGTTATATAAGTAAAAATTATAATCGCATTCTAAACTACTAGCTTAGATTTTAGTTTAATACTTCCTTCTTTCTTTTACGTCTTGAAAACCGTAGTTTGTTCTTTTGTCAATTGATGTCGCCAATGAAACATACGTGAACACAATCGAACAGTGTAAAGCCGATGAAACGACTTTTGTTAACTGGCAATAAAATCATAGCAATCATGATTCAGTAACAATAGTGAAGAATTAAACAAAATTTAAGAAGCTTGACCTATTACTTGTTTATCATCTGACACACGTATTATTTCCTGGCTGACTACAAGATTTTCATGGTTGGTACCTTCGTGAAACGTACACTGTATATGTAAATAGAAGTGGCTACGGCCATTTTCTTCCCTGTTCTTATTCATTCCTTCACTTCGACTGAAATACGGCGTCCTTTCTCCTTTCTCAACTTGACTTCTCCTTCTCTTACTTCATCCACCAGCAACCCGAACGTCCGGCATTCCAGAGGCACGTTGAACCGCAAATAACAAGTTCGCTCCCGACAGTTAGTCCGCTTGTAGGTTAAGAAATTTGTATGCATTTTTATCGGAACGATTTAAGTCTCTGCGCTTTTTGACAATACAGTTTCTATGCACTTTGTTACACACGAATATGGCGGCGAAGCCGTCTTGATTAAATCCGACTATAACGGTTTTCATTTGAATTTTACTATTTTTTTTTTCCAACACTGGGAACGACGATCTGACAACGATTAATCCTGTTGCGTAACACTTTACGACCGTAGCTTTTAGACTTATATTATTCAGATTTAATTTGAAATTGGAATCTGATTTAATCAAACGATCATCGATTCCCATAAAATTATTAAAGCAATCGACATTAATATCGACTGCATCAGGCGTGTCTACAGAATTTTGAATGCCGATTTTATTGCCAATTCCCAAAACATTGCGTAACGACGCATAGCTGATCCTGAATGTCCCAAGTGGAAATTTCCATAGTCGAATTATGCCCGACGGCTAGTTTATCATAGGGTAAAGCTTCCAACTAGCTGTTTATTTAACTTCGTATCTCCTATCAATATCTACAATGCCGTTACGCTTTTTGTTCCTAGACTCTTTTCTATCGATCTGATAAGATTAATTAAACATTTTTTTTCCGTTTTAACGTATCCGTAGTTATTATTGGAAATCCAGTACAACGTTCTTGGTCTTCGCTACGAGAATAACTGGGAAGCAAAAGCGTTACTTTTCAGTAGACATTTGTAATTTTGTATACCTGCCAAAGGTTCTGCTCAGCTGGTTTGTCGTGCAGCGACTTTTCACAGAACCCAAGTACTATACATTGGATTCAGGTATAAAAATATCCTCGCCGAACCATTATCCCTCTTTTTCTTTTTTTTTTTTACGTTATTTCTTTCATTTGACTTTTTCCTAGCTCCTTCTGCTTCCTATGGTGCGTTCGCTGTTGTGAAAGCTGCTTTATGGTCGCGCATGCGCCCTGCCAGTTTTATTGGTCTTGACTGTCGGGCCACGTGCTGCTGGAGAACCGGTGCGCAAAATACAGTACTACGCCAACTTGGACGCCAGTGTCGTCGCGACGCTTACGAGTTGCCGTATATACTTTTCACGTGTCGCATTCTGGAGCCGCGCGACTCTATCTCTGTTATCGCGCTAATATTTTCTATGCTCGATAAGTGCCCGACGCGTTAGCCGCCATAATCTATCGAATTGTCGCTACCGATGACGCGTTGAATGTTCGCCAACCTCTAGTGCGAATTTTTTCTTTTTTTTTCACGAGTATTTTATCGTTTTAAGTTCTTCGTCGTCTGTTAGCTGCCAAGTCGTCGGCGAAGTTTTGGTCATCGACCTCCCGTAGGCATTTTTTGTGGTTTTTTTTCCTGCTCTCGTTTAAATATGTATTTACTTATGGTGAGTGTTACGCTGTATTGAAATTATTTTTTTGTTTTCTATTATTCATTAGAAATAAAAATAGTACTCAATAAAGATAGTATCTTAAATTTATATAGTAATTCATGAAAATTTTGGACTTTCTAGTTAACCGTCGATTTTCAATCTTACCTTCATTCACGGACCGGACGCTACCAGATGGTTGACTGTTTATGCCAATAATTGATTAGTTAATATTTTTTGTAACTTCTAATCAGCCTTTTATCATTGTCCTTTTGACATTTTAATAACCGTTTCTGAAGTTGCTTGTCAAACTTTTAAATTTTTCTCTGGAATAGAGTCAAACGGTCGTCGCAAAGGTTACGGTCGGTTTCGATGGTAAATTTGAAATTTTATTTATCAGTACTTAAGTACACGGTTTGCCAATTCCAAATTTTGTTATTCGTTTAATTTCTAACATACTGACTCACATTCACGCGTATTCCCATTATTTTTCATTACGATGTCAATAACAAAGTGACTCAACGATATTCAAATCAAATTATACTTATCATTCAACGATTCCTCCATATCCGTAAACGTTTACCGATGTCTTTTATTTATTTATTTATTATCGATAATTCGAATTTAACGAAATTCTTTTATAATGGCGGAATGTCTGTCTGCCAGTTAGGAGTGTCAATATTCGGGTTCTCGGTAACGCTGAAGAATTATCCTTATCGTCCACAAGTTTGCTGCTCAAGTTTGAAAATATTTGTAAATTTCGAAAGGTCAATTTTTTCTTGTAATTCATATTTCCTTACTAAATTCAAAAATCGACCGATCAAGTCTCGTGCACGGGTGTTCTCGCTCGTTGGGAAAACATAAAGATTCTCTTGCTCTCTGGGAACCTTGTGGACTAGGCGAATCGGAAACCGGAAGTCACGCTCGTGCAATCTGCTAACTCGTCAAGGTATAATGCGGCGTGGATTAAGTAAACCGAGAACAAGTTCACTGGTGGTTGTGTCTGGAGTTGAATTTCGTGAAGATTTAACTAGTTTGCGTAACGCGATTGTGGTTCTTTGTGCTTAATTAATATTTACACACGCGTACGTGTATACGGGCACTGTTAGGTATGCAATTCAAAAACTGATCTTTTTTTACTCCGAAATAACAAACGCGTGGATCGCGGAAAAATTATTGTCAATATTTTTTACACGGTTTTAGTGCGGAACGCGTCGGCTAAGAATTGGAGTGACTTACGACTACTCGAGACTTCCTGCAAATTGTCACGGAAGACGCTCTGGCGCCGCGACGTCGACGTCGGCCACGAGTCAAAAATATCTTGTTGGGATGAATCGCTCGGGCGCGTTGGTTGCGCGGACACGTGGATTCAACCGAAGTCGAAGTTTCCTCCTGACCTCGACGCGGCTCACTCACTACGCACGTTTTATTATTTTCTGCGTATTGCGACGTTTTTTCATCGATTTTATTTTTCGCCTCTCACTTCCACCTTTATGATTTTACGCTGCATTGAAATTACACATCAATATTAGCGTTACTCGGGTATCGCGACTAAAAGTGAAAACTTCGTTGCACTTTTGTCCACTTTGTTTCGACACTTTAAAGCCTTAAAGGCCTAGCGGACAATTGAATTTCACAGTACTTCGTTTCGCTGTAATCGGTCTTCCAGTGATTACAGTTGCGCCATCTGTTACGTCTTAGTGACAGTTGATTGGAATTAAAAAAATATGGCTGATATTATATATATATATATTTTTTTCTTCATAATTATTATAGGTTTACTTTCCCTTTTTTTTTTCTTTTACAAAAAATCGTTCCTAAGTCTCTCCTGGTTCAATCGGCTGTTCCAGATTCTTATCTTCTCCAATTCTCGACTTCGGCCTCCTTTCGGAACTCGATTTCATTTCGTCAACTTGTATCTTACGCTTGTATCGCGTAGTCCGACTCGACTTGGCATGGCCGATCGATCGTTACGAAAATTTATGTAACCAAAAAAAAATGGTCCAATTATCAGAATCGTACTCTGAAATTCTCGTTATCGGCATATTTTATATTTTGATAAAGAGAGAAAATTTTTTTGCACAGGCAGATACATATTACGCGTCATTTTATTTCTCGTATGATCGACCGATACTTTCACTCTGATTTCAATGACTCGTAAACCGAATCAGCATAACGTTATACCAGTTCGAAAAAAAAATACTCTCACGTCTCATCGGAATTTAATAATTAATTTGTCGCAGGAAATTCGTTCCATCTAATTATACCCAGGGACATTTTATGTCATCGAGGGAGGAAACGATTTTGCTCGTGATTAATTTTGACGTGGGGTTGAACTTTAACAGGCCCCCTCTTCGCCTCCCCCGTGACGTCACTCATGGAGCTTGCGCTCTGGCCCTCCAGTGGCGCTGACGTCAAGGGTGTAGCGTTCTTCGGCGAAACTAACAAAATCCCACCACGTGTTCGGTGGCCCTACCTAAAAAGGTCCTTTGCCAAGGTGAAATATCGTTCTACGTTCGACGAACGACAATCGGCGATCGCTTATCTCGCTGCTGCGAAATAAAAAAATTTTGGCAAAATGTCACAGAATTATCGCAGATGGAAACACGTGAGTATTTCGTTACTCTACGTTGAGTCGCGTGCACGCCTCTGGAACGTTCTCGAAACTTCCTGTGCTGTCCTGCGGTGTCAATAGTCATCCCCTGTCAACCGGACGTAGAAAAAAATGTCACTGGGACCTAAGGGTCTTTGAGAATGGATGTGTATGATTGGCTGATGTCATTTTGTTTATTATTACGCGACAAATAAATTATTTTGCATTTTTTTTCTTTTTTTAAATAAAGTAACCCACGTGGCCTCTGATAAGGCAGATGCGCTCATATATGTATGTACGGAAGAGCTGTTGATCTCCAACACTGGTTATCTCATGATGCCGGGGTCGTAAACAAAGGAAGGTGATTTGCAATAAGCGACTTTTTTTTGGTATACGCCGGTGACATTTCCTTGGGCGTCGGATTTGACTCGGCGTGACCGCAGTGTCTGCTGGTTATTTTTGCATTATCAACGAAAATGTCGGTTGGTGACATTTGTGTCGTAAGCTTTTTTTTGTCTTCGTTGTCTTGTGATTTTCGAAGCTCGCCAAGTGGCTTTTTTTTCATTTTTGTTTTTGTACGACTCGTCGAAAGACACGTGGACTCTCGAAGGAGACGTCGTATGCCTGTGGGCGAACTCTGTTCCGAACTGGAGGCCGTCAACCTGTTTTACGAGCTGTGATAATTGTAAAAACTGCATTTTGGCTGATTCGAATTCAGTTGATTAACTTGAGCTTCTGTTTTTAATTAGATCCTGGTGAAAAGCTTTATAAAAAAATATTTTATTTCTGTCTGACGAAGTGTCTACTTAGATTTATGAATTTTGACGAAGAATCAGCTGGTTGGTAGCATTGCGGAGGATATTGAGAAAAAAATATTTTTGTTTCAGTTTTTCTTGGCTTTGAGTTACGGTAGCTACCGTGGACTTGAAACATGTCGTCATCACGACTTCAGCTTGTGAAGTGGAGCTTTCCCGCTTTCGCTCTGGTGCTTGGATTCCTGTGGTACAAGCGTCGGCGCGTCGACAGAGCTGACCCAGGTGGAATGACCAAACTGGATCGTAATCATCAGACCAAGGCATCCAAGGGAAATTTGAATCTTTACGACTCAGGCATCCACGTTGACGAGTCCTTCTCCCTGAACTCATCATCGGGAATATCCAGCGAGGAGATAGTCTGCAGCCCTAGAAGGGTCAGCGAGAGTCTGGACATCCCCACGAGAAATCCGACGTCGCTGACCATCTCTATACAGTCCGGAATATCATCAGGCGACAGTCAGGCCTGGTACAAGGACGTGGAACCTCTGCCGGAAATGCAAGAAATACGTCTTGGAAGTAATCCGAAGTCTAACAGCGTGTCGATGCTATCAAGAAGCAGACCCACCATGCAGCCTTTTGATACCATAAGAGATAGTACAGAGGTCAAGCTGACCAAGGTCTTTCATAACGTTACCGAAGAGGATGAGTCCAGTCCCTTACACGTGACCAAGTCTCCTGCATCCGGAATCAGGGAGGATGGACATGATCTCGGTATCCATATGGAGAATTCAGAGAAACCAGGTGGCACCAGCACTGCTGTAAGTGATGCCAAAAGTCAGGGCCGTGTCGTGTCCGAAAGAGACTCAGCTAATCACAGTCCGATTTCTGGTGTATTGGAAGGCAGTGTAACTGATGAAGCCAGAAGCGAGGGAAGCACTGATAGTGGAAAAGGTAAGACCAGTGGGTGATAAGGAATAGATAAACTGGAGAAAAATATTTACTTCTTCATATGCTCATACAATTTTTTGGTCCAGGTGGAAGCATCAGAGGGCACAATAACACGGACAGAAACCCGTCCATTTATGAATTCATCGTTCCTCAAGCTCTTGTCGGAAGGCTTATCGGTCGTCACGGAAGCTTCCTTCAAAATATCCGCACAAAGGCTGAAGTTAATCTTGTTATCAAGCGCCATCCCACCGCGCGAGAACTGAAAATCTGTGCCATTGAAGGTTCCGCCGATGGAATAAATCTGGCCTTAGACATTATTAAACAAAAGTTTCCCGAGAAGAAATTTCCAAATTTGAATCTGGAACAAGTCTCATTCCTACAAGTTCCTGAACAGGTTCCTTGGGCATCCGAACTGATGCAATTGTCTTTGGTCGAGGGTGTCAATAATGACGTACTCGTCTGCAACATTTTGAAACCCAATCACCTCTTTATCCATCTTCCCACGCATCCTACTTATCCCTCGTTGAGAATCTTAGATGAAAACATGACCCAGCTTTACAACACGGTGGAATCACCACCTGTACCAGATGAGTTGAGAAGTAAGTAAAGCTCTAGTATTTTTTAGAAATTAACAGTTTTTAAGATCAGTACAAAAAGATAACAAGCACTGGTCCAAAGTCCTGCAAGGAAGTGTTATTCATAATTTTATCAATTTTGACACAAAATATAATTTCATAATTTTTTTTCACAGGGGGCATGATCCTTGTAGCAAAATGGTACAGCAGATGGGTAAGGGTTTACATTGAGAATCCAGACCCAACAGGAGACCAACATTTGGTGCGTCTCGTAGACCACGGTGGCTTCTGGACCTTCAGTAGAGCAGATATGAGAAAAATACGGTCAGACTATCTAACCTTACCTTTCCAAGCTATAGAGGTGCTCCTAGCCCATATCCAACCGAAAAACGGTAAGATCTTTCACTATTAAATATAAAATACAATTTATACGAATCTTATAACGAGCTTGGACAAAATAATATCCTTTTACTTAATTTCTCTACAATTTTTTGCATTATGTTATTATTATTTATGCAGGTGAATGGACACAAGAGGCGTACGACCTGGTAGCTCATATTTGTTCTGGCATCGTTGGTCAGGCTCAGATCGAGGGCTACGTCGACACCATTACGTATATTAGCTTATACTTTAATATTCAAAAATATGGGGTGAGTACTTTGGACGTTTATGAATTTGAAAAAAAAATATTGTCGCTGCTTTATTTATTATTTGGTGTCAAAGTCCACTAATCTTTCTATAAAAAAATTCGACCGCAAAGAATTAAAGCAGTAAAATAATTTCGCTCTTGCCTTAATCTACGAATCGTGTTTGTGCAATGAAACGCAAGCGTCATGAAGCTAGCAGTGAATTGGATGAATTTTTGCTACCTGACGAATTGATTTCACGAATCGTCTAGGCTGAAAAAAAATAAGTCTTCTAACACGTGTGTATCCAATTGTGCATTCCCAGGTGATATCCCTCGCGGAAGAATTAGTAGCACGTGGATACGCGGAGCCGATAACGCTGGAGGATGTAGTTGCCGAAGAAGAGTTAACGGTCTCCTAATCTAAATTATGTAAGAATTAGGTTTCGCGATAACGTATATAATATAGAATAGAAGTAAAAGAAAATGCGTGATTATGATGACAGTGTATAAAACGCGTGATCATTGAATCAGTTAGAGTCACACGATGGATGTGTTGCGTGTGGATATAAATTCATTTTCTATCGAACATCTCATTGGGACAATCTCGTTTCTTGTATTTTCGTAATTTTATACTTTCGTAGCTTGTTGAACAAATAATCACAGTCACAGTCATTCTTCGTGCAATAGTCCATTTGACCAATATCGTGAAGACTTTCTAGCATTTTCGATACCTCACGAAACCTTTACATATTCCCATTAAGAATGAAATAGTCCTTTGAAGATTGTATATAAGTAGCGAAACAGTTTTGAGCTCTAACAGTTTTTTAATCACGTTTTTGCGTGAAAGTATGAAGTAAATATCTTTTAATGGCAAATCTCGATCATGACGGCTTTGCGAACGCATGATCGATATATTTAACGAGTCCTGTTCCCTTAATCTGTATCGTTAGAGGAATCTAATCCATCGATGCATCCATATCGATCCTAATTCTCGTAATCGATGTCGAATTTTTCTATATTCATTTGTACTCAGTGTCGCCATGTTTGCTCAGGGCTGCGTTCAGAAATCTATCCAATTTGTAATAACGTTATAAAAAGGGACGCGACCCGAGTTACCCTGAGTTAGATTTCTGAACGCACTTCAGCAATTCTGCTCTTCGTGTATGACCAATTTTGGTCTTGGATAAGTGCGATTTTAAGAAGCGAATAAGTTTATAGAGAAATATGTCAAAACCGGGGTTGAATTTTGAATGGCTTAGTTTTTTTTTTCTAACGCTGTGCACCTTGGTTTTTTTAATGTCGGAATATCGAAAACAAGTGTATAAGCGAATCAACCTATTACTTATATGGCTGAAGCCTTTAATTGCAAGTTTACTATCCCGATAGAAACAGTAATTTTTTTCTGTACTAAAATTACACAACAAGCAATTCCTTACGACCACTATTGCCAGCATAAGGGAAACTGAATATTTTATCAGGGTGGTAGGCTTGCTCACAGGCAATGAACGTAACGGTTGATTTTTCAAAATAAGTAATTTGACCAAAAAAAACGTAGAAATGAATACAATGAGAATAAGGAACGCTGACGACGTTCCATTACGAGAAAAAAAAGAAGCACGTTTGAATTTCGCGGGCTTCGCAGGTTTCGATAACTGCAGGCTGATCTCTGATCATACACCTCTTCCTGTACATAGTGTAACATTATATCCCCGACTATAAAATATTTATGATGTACCTTTAGCGATAGCAATTATAGTGGAATACGATGCTAGCCAATACTAGCCGTTGATAATATGACAAGATAAGTGTAGTTTATTTATATGTTTTACAGTTGTCGAAATGGGAGTATGGTTTCTGTATCGATAGGTTAGTACGAATCGGGAAATTCGAATTGACTTCTCAATGCATAAAAAGTGAACCGATATATTTTGTGGGTGTTTTTTGTTATTTTTTTTTCGTTTTTTTTTTTTTTAAGTAAGATTTGAACTGATAATTATGACGAAACGCATTAACGGCAAAGAAGGTTGCGACGTATGGATTTCTCACGTATTTGCCAAGTCTAAAGGATCTTCTATCAATTAGAAGATGGAGATAAATAAGTAACGACTAATTTATAATTAAATTGTCAGCCGAATTCCATTGCTCCTATTTCGCATTGACAATTTTTCATTGGCCACAAAGAAAAAAAGATAAAAAGCTGGGGATCGTCGTCGATGGCCTTAGAGTCACTTGGGATGAAAATAAAAAATATATATATATGCACATTATATATATATTTTCAAATTCGAAATTCATTAAACATGTAAATCGACTTCTGTCTTTGGAGCGATACAGTTGAAAAAAAAAATCATTTTTTCTGTTATGCAATTCTAATCCCAAGGATTTGTCGTTAGTTTAATATTAATTAGATTCTGCATATAAACGATTATAAAAGATTGTTTGCGATACGTGCTACTATTTTCGTGATCCCGGGATTAACTTGTTTAGCTTTATTAATAGATAACGAAGTAATACTATAATACATGCTATTAACGCGTTCGAGCGTCCATTGATAATTTACGATTATAAATTTGTCTCATTGTAATTTACGTCCTCGATCTTTTTTTTTTCCTGCGATTACAAAGTAACACGAACGCCGCGTTTCGTTCGATCCTTATCAATCGTAGCGATTAATTGTGATTTAAAAAAAAAATTTTCTTTTCTTTTCGCTTCGTATCGATTTCACGAAACTTCATTTTCTTTCTCGCGTGATAGCGATTACAGGCGATCGTCCGCGTGGACGTTTCGCGAAATATTAATACAGTTGTGCGAATTATTATAACGGTATAATTAATTGGAGATAAGAAAAAAGGAAGGGAAAAAATTATAGATCCAAAAAGAAAAATAGAAATAACGCCCTTCATACATTTTGTACTCTGCCAACGCTTCGCGCGAAGACTTTTCTAGCTGTTAAAAAGAAAAAACAAAGAAACATGTTAATACTTGATACTTAATATTGTTGATATGTACACATATGATAGACATATTTTTCTAGGAATACTCTTAAGATACAGTGATGAAGCGCTCATGATACTGTATAAGTCTTTTATGTCATTATCAACGAGAGGTTAGT
>JARPRH010000012.1:21142-35957 GCA_031763665.1 Calameuta haemorrhoidalis | reverse complement strand
TCTCTGGATTGTTTTGCTAGATCCATTGCTACGTTTCTGGATCTTGCTGCCAAACTAGCTTGTTCTTCAGCCTTCTCTATAGCTTCTTTCATACATGCTGCTCGTTGTTCACCTTCTTTCTTCAGACATTCTATACTACACGTCATAATTTTCAATTTTTCCTCAAGCTCTTGAGTACGCTTTCTCTCGTTCATTAGATCCTAAAATAATTCTCGAATTACCTATGCCAAGTGCTATAATGTTTCTATCTATTACATCCAAGCCTAAAAAACCTTTTGTAATCGTTCGAAATTCCTTTTAGCAAAAGTCGAATCAATTCCCTTTTCATACCATTGAAATTGTGATTGACTTAATGTATCCTGAGCATGTTCGTCACTTTGTTGCTCTTCTTTTAATCGATCCTTGGAAATACCACTACTATCAAGATGTTCCTGAACTTTCAATTCTGAATTATTTTCTTTCTGCCTTAGTTCAGCTACGTCAGTTTTGCTTTTTTGTTGCTTTCTCACAGGTTTCTTTCTTACATCCTCATTACTTGTTATCTTATTTTTTATAAAAGATTTGCTATCTCTAGTCTCATCTTGATGATCCTCATTTTGAAATATTTCTCGATTCTCACTTGCGGCCAACGTACTATTTTGTTGGTTTAGATTTTCTTCTTGATTTAAAGTTTCTTCGTGATTTTCTTCGCTATTTCTCTCTATGTTATTTTCCCTGATTATTTTATTTCCATTCTCACTTTTGGGAATAGTATTTGCTTGAGTATCCCGGTGCGAGACTTGAATTCTTTCCTCATGCCAGTCAGTCGTAACATCCGTTTCATTATCCCAAGTAATTCTCGAGTTTGCATTTAATTCGTTTAATTTCCTTGAATTTTTATCCACCAAATTATAAGGACGCGGTTTATTATTCATTGTGTAATTCATTGTTCCCTTTAATTTGGAACCTCTACAAAAACATGGCTGACGTTGCGGCTGACAAATCTTGGCACCACAAAAATCTCCTGTGCTCGCATTATTCGTACAAACACAATTATCACGTAGTTTCTTTACAGTTTCTCTGTGATGCAGACAAGTACATGGTTTCTTTAGTTTCACCTTAGCACAGTCACCCTATATAAAAGGTACATAAGTTATCGGAAATAAATTTATTCTACATGAAGATAATAATGGCTTGCCTGAAACTGTACTTTCTCCATTCGTTGCAGTTCTGTTATATTCGTAATACACCTCTCAATTTCTTTAAGTCTCGAAACGATAGACGACTTTGGCATTCCAAATTTTGTATTTTCTTCTTGTTACACATTCCTCAAATCGAAGATCCAATATCGTATGAGTCGACAAACCCTTGATGTTTTTTGACGGACGGTTAGACGTGGATCTTTTCATTCTGAATAAGCTGATTATATCATGCAAGCGAAGTTGTCTGAAATAGATCTAAAAATAAATAAATAAAAAAAGAAGGAACAAAAGATTGACATATGCGGATCTGCTAGGACTTTTAGCAGAGTAAATGAGATTTTGCGAAATGAAGTATCATACTTTTGGTTTTTAATAGGAATGGATGATGGGGAATCCGGTGGGATATCCTCAAGGGACGGCAGTTGGTGCAACCTTAGTAAAGGCATTCAGGCCGAATTTTTAACGTGTTCCTCATCGTCTGACGTATCGAAATCAGACAGCGAAGATGATCGAATGATTAAGGAGTCAATTAATAATGATTTATCCAGCAATACTAGTCTCGAAGAACCTGGCTATTCTATGAATATGATACTGAAGGATTTTGAACGGAATAATTCTAACAACAGCTCAACATCTAACGTTTCTAAGTTATCATTAATAAGGAATGAGATTTCAAGGATTTGTACCAGTTATTTGAACTGGGGTATCCTTTTAAGTTTTGGTATTGGACTCTGGGCTTCTTTGTGTATCGCTGATACGATTCAGACGAGTTCTTTTACAAATAAGGAAAGTAAGACTCTTTTTTGTCTAGTTTAACCTTCTTTTTTACAAGAATTTTGTACTCGTAAAGTTTCATTGACTGTTCAAATTTGATAAAAGGATGGATTGCTGATGTAATCGGTACCAAGAAAATTACTGCTAATGCAGAAACAGTTAAGAGACAACCTTCTCGCGTTTGGTGGTTATTTTATCTTTGGAATTACACCTGGAAATTTTTCGTATCTAGTAGAATCTTTGAGATTTTACTGCTCGTGATGCTTTTCACTTTGGCAATTTACGTGGAACGTTATTTTCAAAAGAAGTTTGGATATTCTAAGAGTGGCTATGCGTGAGTAACAAAATATATAGTGTTTTTTATTATACAATGTCTTTTTTCTCATCGCAGACACTATTGCTATGATTTTCTTCGGTTGAGTATCGAACCTATAAGATCGGATGATGACGATTCAATAATTCGTATTATGGATGAAGATATTTTAGAAAATGATAAAAAAGATACGGATTTAATTGGGAGATTTACAAGAAAGATAAATATGATCTACAAGTGCAGCTGGAAAAGGAAAATTTTTTCGAATTTGTGGCAAGTCATACAACGTGTTACGTATCGTGATTTGTCAATTGAAAGATCCATGATTTCGATAAACGATCAATGTTTATCATGGAATTCTGATTTTGACAATCTGAAATCAATGAACGTTATAGAAAGTGATAACAGTAGCGAGGATGAATGCTATTCGCCGAAATCTTGTGACTCTGAAATTGAATTTATTTCTGAACGGAGTAGTAACTCAATATGGCGGCAATTCAATAACGATAATTTTCACGTGTCCCAAAATGATTTTCACGTGTCCGAAAAATTATTTTTTAATTCAGATTACTTAGGTTCATATCGTACTGAAGATACGGTGAATACCTTCGATTTGGAGATTGAAAAATATTTGAAAAATCAATCAATATTCTCCACGGGCACTTTTCGAAAGTTGGGAAGAAACGATGGCGACTCTAAAGATTTTTATGCAAAAAATATCAATTCGAATGATCACACTGTAAATGGTGGTATGGTGACTTCCTCGCCGGCATTTAAAAACTTTTTATTCAATTTAGAACACGATCAAATGTCTTACCCATACACGTAATTATGTATAGTTTCAGTTTTTGAATTTGTCTATTCTTGGTTAATAAAAAAAAAGCTTAATAAATTATCAAAAATCAGTCATGGGCTCTTAACATATTTATTAATTCGAATTTGAGTACATATTACAATAACTATATAAAAATGTATAAAAACTAATGTGCAATGCTATTCACAATTGTTTTTTTAAATTGCCGGTGGGTATTTATGATTGCGTCAATATTTAAAAGTAAATTATATTGTCTCTGCAATAATAAGGTAAGTGAAGTAACTCTTGGCATTAATATCCCGTATCAATGTATAAAATGTATAAGCTACCGCATAATGCTATCAAGCAGGATTGTACATTATGGTCCGCGTCCTCTTCACATTTCCTGTTTTACAGCTATTGACGTTACTGGCGAAACGTAATGAATTTATGGTTTCATTATAACACTCATCCAATGGTGACACATTTAGTAACATTAAAGTTTTCGAGTTTCCACCAAGTGATGGCATTAAAAGATGCGTCAGTTTAGAATTTCTATATGGCACGTGCTCTTGTTTCTTTAAAAGTGCCAAAATTACGTTTCCTAAATTTGCCAGTGACTTATTTATGTTTTTCGTCTCCGCAGTCCTCACGGCCTCTTCGGTTTTCAATCTTTCCGATCCAGCAAGATCGACTAGATTTAAGTTACCTATGCATACCTCGTCCTTTAACGTGTGAGTCCCGATCAATTTTATACGCGCTACTAAGTGTGATCTTGATGATCGCTCATTGGCTTGAGTTCCGGCCACAGCTCGATTTTCTTGAGCAATTTTTAAGTATTCCTGCAATTCCTCAGGACTGTGTATCTCTTGGATGTTTAAATTGCTCACGTATACATCGGTACCCTTTGCATCTGCCATTCGTATCTCGTGGACCTTCGTCTGGGAATCCAAAAGATCCACAATGTGTTCGTTGTATATCTCCAAAAAGCTTGCTTCGATTCGATACTTCCATCCGATCAACTCGAATTGCTTCATCTCTTTGAAGATGTGCCTCACCTGAAATATTAGAAAATAATTGTGATTAATGGTTATATCTTGTACATGATTTAATTTTTTAATAATTTTAAATAATAACCGTCCGTGGTATCATTCCTTCGGCTTCTATGCCAAATCCACCTTCCATTGTGTATGTTTTACCAGAACCAGTTTGACCATATGCAAAAACGCAGACGTTATATCCTTCCAATGCGGACTGTACTAGCAATGCTAACTCTTCAAAAATGTCAGCTTGCGTAGCTGATGGTGGGAAAACTTTGTCGAATGAAAATTCTATGCGTGATCCTCGCACCTTTCCACCACAACTAGATACTTCTGAGTTGTCCATACGACCAACTTCAATTGTACATTCGTCCGGGAAGTTAATCGTGCACAATCTGTAAAAATAGGAATTATGTGAAAATATTAGGAATAGCGAGTTTCGTCAAAAGACTATTTACCCTTTGGCGAATTCCTTAGGTATTCTGGGTCGCACGCGACAGAAAACTCGAATGTTTCCTTTAAGCTCCTGTATGGCATTGTGTAGGATTCTTAGTTCTTTATCCATGCCATGTACTAAGGATTGCAAATCTTGTTTTGTAATTGTGAGTTCGCTAATTATTTTCTGTTGCAACTCTAAGTTTGATTGTAACTCTATGTTTTGGCTTTCATGCTCCGATAGTTTAGTTTCATAGATGTTACATTTTGTTTGTAATGACTTCAAGTTTGCAGCACTTTCCTGCAATGACGTTTTAGTTTCCTCCAACTTCTCATCCAAATCTTGATTTTTTGTTCTTAATTCTGTTACTTCAACTGTTAGAGTTTCTAATTCTTTCGTCAAATGATTACTTAATGTTTCATATTTTTCAGCCTTTACTCTACTGGCATTTTCTTTTTCTTTTAAAGTTTCAACCAATTCTGCAAGTTCTTTATTTCTTGCAAGAAATTCATCATTCTTTTCTTTCATGGTAGCTAATTTTTCAGATGTTAATGCAAGACGACCTTTTGTATCCCATCTACTAGGTTTTGCAGGTACATGTTTTGTGACAACTGTAGTAGATCTTCTTGACGCACTCTTAGTTGGTCTTGTAACAATAGTCCTGTTAATAGGCTTGATAGTACCCTTAACATTTGGTTTCTTTGCATCAATCTCGCTAGAGGCAGTGCCTGGCCTCTTAACAGCTGTTTTAACATTTGTACTTGTTCCACTTACGCAGTTAAATGTAGATATTGTTTTTGCTCGAACAAATGCTGTCTTGTTAGGAGGCTCATTCTCATTTTTGGGCTTTGCATTAATGTTATATGTACTTTTAGCTTTTGTAAGATTTTGTGATGATCCTGATACACTACTTGCACTGGATGAGACAGGCATTCGAGTTGTCAAAGTATTCTTTGTGCTGATTTGAGGTCTTCGTAAGCGGGATTCCATTTTTTAACTAAATATATTTTTAAAAAATATGAAACTGTAGTTGATCAAAATATTATTCATTGTCATGAAATAAACCGGTAAAAATTCTGTGATGTTCACATTATTATTTCTATAAGAATATGTATGAATGATGATAAACAACGTAAACATACCTCAGAACGACGATGTCGAGCTCACAAACAAAACAAAATGATGCAAAACGGCAATAAACTGACGCCTAAATTCTGAATCCGCTGGAGTCTCAGCTTAATCTCGCTTGGCAGTTATTTAAGATGGGTGTTACAAGTTTGAACTTGAACGAATTTCCCTTCTAGCGAATTGGAAGCAAGTAAAGTTTTTTCGGCCAATAGAAACCTCCTAGAGAATACTGCTGTTTATAAAGTCACGGGAAAAATCTAATAAAGAAGGTTCACAGCCTCATATAATTCAGATTTTGTTCCTAGCTAAATATGCATATGTTTCCACCGTGTAGGGTTGAAATAGAGTTAACCAATCAAGTTAGTTTATTCTGCTCAAATCTCATTTTTAATTGGTTAACTCTATTTCAACCCTACACGGTGGAAACATATGCTATGTTGAATATCAAGATAAAACATTGCGCATAGTTACCGATATACGATATACATCAAGGGTTAGATGGGTAAACTGCAGTATACGACTCCGAACTGAAGTTGGCTACTAGTGATTTAGATTTTTAACGTAGCGCCATCTGCCAAATGTAATGAGGATCGTCACCTAGTCGGAAAAAGTGAAACTATCTTTAAAAATTTGAAATGAATATACTTTGACTGTTATCATATATATTATTTTGTTATAAAAATATATTGTTTAAGAAGGGTAGTTCTCAGGAGTTTTTGCCTTGAGTATTGGCAGTTACGAGGATACTTAGTGTTTACCAGGACGGGCCTGATAGAATCTTCATATTTAAGGTGTACTGTCAGAACCATAAAACAGCACATACACCGAATTTTCCAAAAAAAAATTTCATGCTTGATATTCAGAATTGCGATGGGCTAAGAAATGGTTTCGTTAGGTTAGTTTAGGCTAGAACTCCAATGCCACATGTCTCAAGGTTTAGTTGTTTTTTAGAAAGAAACACATCGGCTTGCCGTTGTGATTGCCAGACGTCCTCATAACTATCCTTTGACAAGTTTATATATTTTCATAAAATATGATCTAGTAATCGCAATAGGTATTCCATGTTTGGAGATTTGTTTCGTTTAATTTTCGTGCCAGCTCATGTTGCGTAGCAACGTTAGAAGAGGATTATAGGCATTGGTAAAACGGCAATTGCCGGATTGCAATCACAAAGCAAAGGCACGATGTACGATCGCTTGCGAGCAGATGCTCTTGATCCTTTTGAAACGTTTTTGAAAGACATTGCTCGCGTTCATCCACCTCCATCTAACGACGTAGACACTGCAGTGGACACTGACAAAGCGGAAGCAAGTGGAAGTGGATTTTAAAGTGGAATCGTCAATGGAGGAAATCTAAAAAAATCGGCACTTTTCAGAGCCATGAATTATTGACGCAGCATCAACTTCTTGATTCAAAAAATTTTGCGTATGATGAAAGAAGAGTTTCAGCTTCGAAATTTGTAAGTAAGTTATGGAAATTTATGTACAATATATTTTTTCAGATCTTCATTAATTAATATATATGTATATTCCAATAAAAATAAACTTGTTTTATCATTTTAAACATGGTTTACTTTTTTTTCGAATAGGCGGCATAACTATTTATGCGATTCACATTACATCCGACAGATGGCGTTACGTCAAAAATCTAAGTCACCAGAAGCCAACTTCAGTTCGGAGTCGTATACTGCAGTTTTACCCTCTTTCAATATTGGCAATTTCAAGGGAAAGTTTACGCCGTTTTGTGTATGCACTTTCTGAACACTCTTTTTTTTCCTAAAGAGCACATGATAACAAAATCATTACTTTAATTTTCACTGTAATGATATAAGCCATATAATTATTCGTTTGCATTTTTTATATAATCTTAAGAGTACTGCTCCACCTTTCTGTATGATCGTCTACTTAATTATACAATTTAGTGAATACTAAAATGTACAATTTTGAATATGTCAAAACTAAGAAAAGAGCACTAATAAATATTTGATACCTCGATTTGCAATATTTACTAATTAATTAAGATACATGTCCTTACGTGTAAAATGTGTACATACGATTTATCTGACATATGGAAGTCATCACGCATGCGCGCTAGGTGCTGTTTTTGGAATTCCCTAGATAAAATTTCTTTAATTATTTATGATTAATGAATCAATTATTTCATATCATCAATGACATATAATCACCTACAAACGACCTATAAACGATTGCATATAGGCAAAAAGCGATTAGGTTATAAAATATTTGAATAAGAGGCTAACAAAAAAAATTCCCTAGTAAATTAATTTTAATATTATAAATAAATGGTGAACTATCAAACGTCGTGGATGCAATATCAAACACCTACAAACGACCTACAAACGATTGCAAAAAAAATCATTCAAATTCGTTATAGATCAGGGGCTACTATGTGGAGCCGGTACCAAGGCACACGAGAGATACCTAAACTCGACAAGATGTCTAGTCTACTTATCTTCCGTCAAAGTCCTACGGATCAAGTTGTAGTATCGTAAAAGTAAATTTATTCCATTGAAGATGCCAGTACCTCCTGAACATAGTGAACAGCGTTTGATAATAGATGTTAACTTTTACCTCTACTTTCTTATGTTTCTTTAATTTACGCTTTTTTAAGAATATTTCTATATATTATTTCAAAAGATTTAAATAATTACCAGTGATGCATCTACGTCTTGCCGATAGAGAGCAGATACGAGATTATTAATACCATTCTATATTAAATTCTCAGTACTAAAATTCAACTGTAATAAGAAGGTAAACCAACTTTCCTTCCACTACCGCAACGAATATTAATTACACAGCGAGCTTTTACGTACGTGGCTAGCTCTCTCGTTATGCTAATGCAACTCAGATAACGTAGCTAATTTGTTCTGCGTATATTCAAGGTAATCTAAAGAGCACTTTTCTTGGTGTATATAAAAATCCTTCATCTCCATTCTGATAGTACAGAGGATTTTATGGAGACGTATAGAACGTTTCTGCTACAGACAGATGCATGCGAACATTTTATTTATAGATTCGATTAACAAACATTCCATGAGCCGCACAAAAATAAATGGAGTGACGTCTCCGCTTTTTGTATTAACCAAAAATAATCAACTGCATCGTCGGTTAATATTATTTAAATTTTGATCAAGTCTCACGATGCTATTCTTTATGGCTGCTTTGCTTTCATGCTTTTTATTTTCTATTTACATGCAGACACTCTCCCTCCCTTTTTTCTCTTCCCCTAACTGCGAAGACCTGCGCAATCGGAAAATTCTGTTTGCTAGTAGCGCGTCTTTCCCTTGTACCAGTCACGTGTAGACCTCGCACAAGAGTTGACGTCTGATCGAATTGCATTCTTTTTAATTGTGTTAATGTATGTTCTAACAAGTGAAGTGAAATCAAAATAAATACGTAATTCGTACGTATAAAAAAGCATCGGTGGAACATCTCATTGCGGTGAGTGAAAAGAAAATATTGTTTTCGAATTCGTCCGATATATAATTTCCATTGTGTAAAACCATAATTCGTTGACAAGTTTTTAATTAAAGAATCGTTCTGTATGTTGTATTATAATTTGGAGCTTACGAATAAAAAATTGCACAACGAGTGATCGAGAGTCCGTCAATAGAAATTTAATTGTGTGTTATATTGTGTCAGTCCTGCACTTTATTTACCTCCAGGAAGATGTCCAGGTACAGTTGCTTTGTCTTTTTGATTTATACTTTAAATTTTATATCGAACTGTGAATACCAATAACATAGTCTAGCGATATTTTCATCTTGTACGAACTACAAGACCGTTGGCCTTATTTCAAAACAGAATAGAATCCACTTTCTGTGATTATCATTATTTATTCACAACTAATTAGAAGACAATTGCGAATGGAGGACTATTCGTGAGTGAATGTACAGCGTAGTTATACAAGGTATCTCTAAATTCATGATAAAAAAACCACACAAAAATTTTACCATCCAACTTCTTTAACAGCTCGACGTTTTAATCGTAAAGTATGATTTTGCTTAACCTACAAAATAATTATTGGCGATACACAAGTTAATTATAACCTTTACAGAGTCAATCGTTAAACTTTATACGTCATTGGCTTTTGCCATATTTAGTATATTATACAGATTATGGCTTATTTGATGAGCTGCATTAAACTAGAGTGCACTATAAACCATTATTAAATTTCATTGCCCTAATGCATCCTGTGACTAGATTGATAAATTGTTGACTCGCTACAGTGCACTTTGTTGAGTACTTGAAGTATTATCATTATTGACGATATTTATAAAAAATTTGTATTATTACGACAGCTGATACGCTGATTTGATTTATTTACCTCTCAGATAACAGCATTGTGAAGACTCAGCCAGATTACTTAGAAAGTTAGTACGGTAACCATTGTCAAGGTTTTATCATAAATATTTCTCGGAGCATCAATTGTTAAGGTATAATGGTGGATATTGGACTAGAGCTGAATAAAGGTAGAAAACTATACAGAATAGAAGAGAATATCGCGTAATTGGCCGCCGTCGCTGACAATGAGGACGTCGAAATTGTGGATTGTCGTCCGTCACGCTTTTACATAGTCTCGATTAGCGAAGTTTTTTGAGAATTCATAAACGTGACAATCAGTCAATCTCTCGGAGACGTTGAGACATCGCGACGCTGTACCCTTAATTTGCTAGATTAAAACCGTTCGTAAGTTCCGTCGTTGCACCTTTTCTTCCTTTTTACTTTGCAGAAGTCGTTTGTCTTAATCGCAGGGTACCAATCTACGTTTAGGAGGAGACATAAATTTACTTCTTTCTGATATTTTATTTTTACGTTTTACTACGTCATCCAGCAACTGGCAATTGTTTGTTTACGTTTTCCACCAGTTGGCTGACTTGTAATACGACTCGTTACATTTCACGTCTAATAAACTTGACAAATTTTGTATAACGTCAAAAATTCACCAACTTCGAGCTAGCAACACAACGAAAGTAAGTTGAAAAAAACGTATATCACTATCACGGGTTTGTTTTTAGCTAATTTTATGCTTTATTGCCAAATTGAATGTTTTTCATAAAAAATTACGGCATTGCTAGCTCGATAGGGAGTTATGGCCGCCTTAACCTCAAATAGAGACAAAAAATGATAGAGACGTAGAAATACACGAAATGTGATTAAAGGCTCTTTTGAGGTTAAAAGCATATACCATGTTATTTCGTTTGGATTAATCCTTGGATGAAAAAAGTAGTTCCATCAAAAGTATATTGTGATACATGCTACATTAAATAATCTATATCAAATTTCAGTTTCCATAAATCATGAAAGTCTCTCTAGTAAAAATTTCTGGTGCTCCCTAAATCTACATCCGCGCGCGCGCGCGCGCGCGTGTGTGTGTGTGTGTGTGTTTGCAAGCTTCTGGTTGCCGAGTTACGGCTTAAAAACGAATCTCGAAGAAGATCAAGAATTCTGAGAGATAAATCAGCGCTAATATTATTTTCTTAGAATTGTTGGTTAGCTGCATAAAAAAATATTTGAAAAATCGTTCGTGATTTTTTTCTTAGTATCCGAAGTCGTTAATGCTTTTTCCTACAGCATCAGCCAAAAGTTTTTCGTCTTTTATCTCCATCCTTACTAACTACGAATCTGCGCAATGAAACTAGATGATGCGCAAAGCTCGATCGACCTGAGGACATTATACTCAGATATATAACTGAAAAAGTTTACTTATTAATCAAATTGTCCCCAGTCTGTCTCCTAGCATTTGATCTGAAAAACGCAGCATCCTTGAATCATCCTGTAAGACTGGTGAATATCTACGCAGCATCTCCGCCTGGAGATGAAATTTTATTTGTTATAAAAACTTATATTCCATATAGAACTATTTTTAACAATTTGATCCTTATTTTCACAGACGTTGTCCCTTATCATTGATATGCACGAATACGCAACATTTAGTTCGCTTGGTCTATGTAGATTGACAAATACATTGGTCCATTTGGGTACTAGCTGGGTACCAGATGGGAAATCTGTTATACAATACACGTGTGCATCGTATGTAGCATGTGTATCGTATGTATCACGAGCTTATACAGATTCACATTATTAGCCTGTTAGGCATGCCGAAGATGAGAGCATCTTTCTCTTGTTGGCCCAGACCGTCTAAAAGCACTTGGCTCAGATGATGAACGATCTTCTGTGCTCTGGATGAGGAACAAAGTGCATCTCCATCATCTCCTGGGAATGTCAGCCCAGGTACACCCGGTATATTACACGTGACGAGGAGTAGGTTTCTGGAGGAGACGAGATGGAATATATTGTCTGAATCCTATTGTTGAAATTGTGCAACGTGTAAAATGTGGATGCTGGCATTTTTATTGAGAATATCTTGAACGTTCATTCAACGATTGTAACTACTGCTAGAATTGCTTCATCCTCTATTCTGTAATTAATGCAAATTTCTCTGGTCAAGGCAGACTTCACTTACGCGTAATTAAAGTTTTCTTTCTTTGTTTCCTCCCCTAAAAAACTGGAAAATCTTAACCTACAATTTGTTTAATGTGCAAATGGATAAATATGACTGGGACATATATAGGGTGTATATTTTGTATAGTGTTTAATCAATACAACTATCGTACGTGATTGCATGTGATGCATATTAGATAGACTATAGGTATAGGATGATGACTGTGGAAATTGATAGTTAAAGTTCACTGGGTTAGACGAGTTACTGGATGCATCTTGTATTATGTTTTGTGATCGATATAGTATTGATTCTTATAACAAAAAAAATAATAGCGTTAAACAGAACTATACGTTCGATACTGATTACGTAGTATATTTTTTTTTCGATGAAGATAGTCTTCCCTATACACTGTGTCAATTATTGACTTGGACGTTGCTACTTATTGGAAATCTAATTTATGATTGATTTTTCGCCTCAAGAAAATCTTATTATTTGTATTTCATACGAATTAATGAATCTCATTTGGAATTTTGCTTCCAGGAGATTTTTTATGAACTCTAAGAAATTGTATACTTGAATTTTAACCAGGAAGAAGTCTTAATGGGTCATAAGGTCAAAACACTCGACGATTTGTCACGCGCAGCAATCGTTGGAGAGATTCCCTCATACCTTTCAATAGGGATTCATCGCCTTTGTTCAGGGCTCGTAGTTTTTTTTGGAAATATTTTTTATTATCCCTTTTTAAGGATAGTTTTGTCTGCATTACGAAGAAGGACAATTCCTATTGTGCATCTTAAATGAGCTGCAAAAAAATTAATGTGATACTTTATCTAGCAGATCTTTCACTTGCGCGTGATGTAGCATCTATATATGGTCGATTGAGAAATATTGACAGTATTGAAAGCATACAAATAATCACAGTGACTAGAAGAGGATTTCGAAAATATTTGTAACTCAGGTTATTTCGCGCAATGCTTTCGGAAGGGAGTTTAAATTGTCAATAGAATTTTTTACGTGGTTTTAGAAAAAAAAATGTTCGTTTAACGACCTTCGAAAGACGAATTTTTTTGTTACACGTACGGTTGGCTCCTATGTACTTTTTCTACACGTGGGAAATTTTATTTCTCATCATTCTAGGGATCATGCGGATGTAGGAAATTTGGAAAAAAGAGACTCAGCACGATTTCGCATATCGTATACATCCGCGAATACAAATTGGCAAGAGCTGCTGCTAGTAGTACCGAACTAATGCCGAAATAATTCCGAACATCGAAGTCGATGATTAATGGATAATGTGCTTCGCGGTAGGTTTCATGTCCAGTGTATGCATTTTGATGGTGAGATTTGAAAAATAACGAATTTAATGGCTTGCTGATTAAAATTCGTTTAGTTTCATGGGATAACCTGTCGTTTATCAGCTGTCGTATTATTCCCGACTGAATTTTGAAGGATTATCGGCTAACGCACCTGCAAATGAAAAATCATTAATGCGTATTAACCTTTCGGGGGATTATGCATTGAATCAAAATCACAAGTAGAGAAATCACGATCGAATAATCGAATTTACTGTTGCGATGAGCCGTGCGCTTATTTTATTAATTAAATCATCACGCTAATCAACGGTAGTCCGTGCGTGAACTGTCGGATGAATTTTAGCAGTTCTTGAATTTCATTATTTTAACCTAACGCGAAATTTTTTTACATATCAAATCTAGCTGTCGAACACTCGCAAATTCATACACACCACCCGACCAGTTAACGTCGCGAAGTTTATCAAGAGACTCGGTCGAGTCTCGCGCCAAGTACAGGCAACCGGCTGTACAGGGCACAGCTCGCAGAGACTCTTTACTCGAGTCAACTCCTTATTACTTATACCTGTGTTTGGAACGAAATATTTTATGAACCGCTATATATGAGAAAAAGTTATTGATACATTCATTATAGGAATTGAGGGTTCTGAATTGATTGCCACCAAGTTCAATACGATTCGTGTACGGGATCAGGGCGTATGGAGATGGCGAGCGAGATGATTTTATTTCAGTTCCGTCGTCGTCGTCTTCGCACGTCCATCTACTTTTTTACATGACAGATGGCACTGACTGCTCTACCTTCTTTACCTGTTTGTACTCTGAATGGTGTTCGAAATTTACGAATACACAACACAATCAAATATACTTTGTACGTGAAGCTACCGTCCACACCGAATTTCTAGTTAGTATAAGGCTGCTTTCACAATAGTTTAGAATTATTAAGTCTTTAATAGCATTCATGTGGAGCGCGTGTGTATGGGTGTATGTATGTGTGTACTTCGTATAGTTCCTCATATTTTAGGTGACAGTTTTTAAAGATATAGGATGTGCAGGTGTTCCTCCCCGTATTTCCTGTACCTAGGTTTCGGACGTGGAAGTCCACGGTTTCCAGGTGTTCCTCTCCGTAGTTTTCTGTATCTAGATGTTAGATGTGGAAGTCTAGGGTGTCCAGGTCTTTCGCTTCGTAGTTTCCTGTATCTGGGTGTCAGACATGAAAGTCCAGGGTGTCCAGGTTTTTTAAATTTGTATATATATTTATGCATTTCCAGAGAAATGGACTTACAAATGAAATTTATATGTCATTGAACATTTTCGCCAACGCAATATATTTTTCTGATTAGCGATATCACAATGCATTTACATTTTATATCTGTAA
>JARPRH010000009.1:2438558-2491308 GCA_031763665.1 Calameuta haemorrhoidalis | reverse complement strand
GTATGGTAGTCGCACGTAGGGTCGTAAAGGGCTAATGAAAAGCTATAAACAAACATTTTGCGAATCGATCTTCGTGTGTACAGCATCCTCACGTTGGTCCAGTCGAAAGAGGCATTCTTACACCGCATGAAATATTTTTTTTTTCTCCACGTAATTCGATGGATATCCACCCCTGACGTACTTGATTACCGAACTTTATTATTGACACATCATCATTATCTTAATACGTCCGACTGATGACCTAAGGGTTCATTCAGATAAAATTCAGCGACCAATGGATAGGATGCTTTGGGTTCGATTTATGACGTCACCATGTTCGTCCATGTATACTGTTTTTGGTGTGCAAGGCCCTTAAGAAATTATGTATATCGGCGAAGAAGTATATTCTGTTATATTGTTATAAGTAAATGTTACGTCAGACCTGAGTAATATATTAGGTAACTTTATTCATCTGTATTAATTAATTTGACTGCCTCAGCTGCCAGATGTAATTTGCTGTATTCTATTTAGTGCTCTTGAAACTTATCGACGAATAGTCCCTAGGTTTATTTTTCTTCTTTCTAGAAAAAAAAGAGAATAGGAAAATCCTGATAGAAACTTCTGTGAGAGTAATGGAGTATCGGCGTGCGCTTATCAAATGGACCGTAATCTTATAGACCTAAATTTATTGGCGAATTATTTGCACGGATTAACAATTAGATTGAGTATCTTAAAGCGTTGGGTAAATGACAATAGGTTTTGAGAATTTTATATTAAAAAAAACTTTCTGTTCGTCCTGTCGAAACGAATAATAAATTTTTAGTCTGGAATCAATTTGATTGTTGATTTGGCAGCGACGACTTAACCTTATTTGACTATTGTTGTAAAAAAATGCATAATTAATTTATAGTTTTGAAAAAGAAATTTAAGGATAATTTAAAAAATTACTGAGAAACTGTTAATTTATGAAAAAAATGAAAATAATGGAATCCACATTAATCTCCTTGATATACGCGTTACTCAACCTATTGTATGGCTGGTTTGTATAGGCGGTAGCTACTTAGATGTTATTCAGCTGCGAGCTGTAATTATTTTTCCACTTTCAAGTTGAAAGCAGTCAAGAACGAAACTCGAGGCGGACTTGGTCGCGGAAGGGTTAAGAATATTAGGCTGCGAACTTTTTTTTTCCTTTAGAAATTAATCGCCTTCTAACTTTACCTTCCGTCTTACAGTTGGCTGCGTGTTTTGAGAACGAACGATAGTCTTGTGGGAAACCGACAAAGTCTCTATACATAGACACGTAAGTGCTACAGGTTTTTTCAAAAAAAATTTTTACTAGTCGATACAAGAGATTTTTTGAAATCTCCAAAAAATATTACCTTCCGTCTTACAGTTGGCTGCCTGTTTTGAGAACGAACGATAGTCTTGTGGGAAATTGACAGTCTCCCTACATAGACACAGAAGTGTTACAGGTTTATTCAAAAAAAATTTTTACTAGTCGATACAAGAGATTTTTTGAAATTTTCCAAAAAATATTACATCATCAGACAAAGATGAAATCGACTTAATCTCATTTTCTCATTAACCCCATATGAATATTTCATACAGTCGTGACCTCGGGGGTCGTGCCCTAATTAGTCATTAGTCAAGGACAATACATATATACATAAAAAAAAGCTCACTATTTACCATCTCCATATCAATCATCAAAATTGACCTCGTAATGTATACGTTTGTTTGTCGACACAGTTGCTATACACAACACGATAGAATCGGGTCAATAACACATTTGGATTTTTCTAAGTTTCCTGCGGTTAAGATAAAAGTATCAATTAGTCCTAACGATCTTCAAAAATAAATCCCGTTTCGCATTCTCTTCCACGGAGTCGATCTTCCAGTTAATTTCATGCGAATTTCAATGCTCTGCCAATTATTTTCGTAACGCCCACTTACATGCTGTCTCTTGGCAAAGTCAATTTGCATAAGAAATTTCACTCCTGTGCTCAGGGTCAAATGTCGATGGGGGTCAAGTTCATGATTCCTGGTATCAGCATATAACATACCTATATGTATATATACACATACGTTTTAAGGAATATTTATCGATCGTAATACACCTGCACGACACTGTCGAAATATTACATGTATACATGATCAGAGTGAATCTCAAGTATCACGTGACTATACTAGTGATAACGTGATAACGTAGCCACTGGCTATACTGGCTGCTAGGCGCTTGAGAATTGCCGGAAGTTATTTGCAATTCGTGATTGTCAGTAGAAGGTTAAGGGTTCGATTCCAGGCTGAAATTTAATGTCGTGAGAGGATCTGAAAAGGCTGAAGTATTATACTAGGCCAGTGGAATGGTGAGATACTAGTAGTATAGCAGGGGTAGTTTAGTATCGTAATTGACTACTAGGGTACCAGACTGAGTGCATGTTTATGGGGATTGTCTCTTAACTCATTGGGTCAATTCTGCCGGTGGTATTATTTATGATAATGATTTTGGGACACGCATCGCCAATAATGTGAAAGTAGGTAAATTTGGAAATTGCTTCAATTTAGCAAAAAGGATGATAATCGATGGGTTAAAGTGATCCTCGTGTTTTAGACTGGGTATATTTTAGTGTCTAAATAATTTAATGATTCGCCGTCTACTTTTTTTTGTTACTGTACCTGCATTAAATTTCATGAATAATCTAGCGATACGTACGTCACATATTTATTCGTCGCTTATGCAAATTAACTGTGTCAGACTTGCGGATTTATCCTGTAAGTCAGTCTGCGATTTTTTTATATAAAAAGTATAAAGTCTGTGAGGTATCTGATATCTAATCAAGGTTTATTCAGCTTTGCCTTAGTAATAACATGCGTGTAATTTTTTTTTAATTAAATGGCTACCCCTTTTTTTTGACCCACATTTTCAGGTTAAACCTTGATCGAGCTTCGCTGCACCTTTTTTTTTGATTTTCGCGAACCAGCACTTTGCGATAAAAGCTGCGGTAACTTTTAAACTTTTCGACGTCTCGGCTCGTGAAGCTATCGACGGATCCGAGAACGACTGAAAACTATTTAGAGTGCAGTTAGGATTTTATGGTTGATTCCTAAGAATACGAGCGATGCAATTTGGTGCATTTGCCAGTAGAATTGCATTGTTATTCTTTGAAATTCTTTGACTTGTAATCAAATTTTAAACTTCGTGGGAATCATTCGCACTTTGAACTTTTATCGAATATAAGTCATGTGGCCGAGCCTGTGGCTGTATAGGCTGTAATCACGTGCCTGACAGGACCTTAATAAATATAACACACCTGTAAATTCTTAGGGTTGCTCAAGCTATTTTTCCCTAACGCCCAGCACGTGCTGCTCGTTCAAAACCGTGACTGGTGTAATCCTATTTTTTTTTTCTGTGGGGTGGTAAAAAGATTTTTTTTTTATCAGGATAATAAAAATGACCACGGATGAAACTTTTAAGCAGTGAGTTTACGGTTACACGAGAAATTGCGAGAGCTGGATCGGAATCGAGGAAATGTCAAAATAATCTTAACAAAATTTTATTTTTCAGTTGGTATCCACGATAAGATTATCGAAATTTTCTCAAATGGAAATCGAGGGTCCAAACTGATCTGGATTTACCCTCAGAATCTTCTCTCTGTATGTCGCTTGAAAACAGAAGAATTCTCACAAGACGCTTAGGCGGATTGGTTCATAAATATTATAGTGGTGTCACGTGTGAACTTTGGATCCTCCAATAGAATTGAGCTTACACACACACACACTCACACATGACACATATATGCACGCGTGCGCGCGCGCATATATATATATATATATATACATATATACACTCGACACCGTCAAGTTCATTGCAAAGTCTTTGACGTTTCCCATAGAATCATCGAAACCCAATGGAATATGAAAAGTCTCAACAAAAAAATATTTTCCATAGTGTCCCAGTGGGGTGAATTCCTCCGAAAAAGGTCAAAGGTCGTAGCAGGTATTCAGGCATTCGCAATGTACGACAGCACAGTGAAGTAAAAGTGCTTGAAATTGAATCGGTGCGTCTATCCCGGGGTCCTTGACCTTTTGGTAGCAGAAGCATTCGGGTATCTCCAGCAGGTAAACTTTGACCTTTGACATTAGCTATCCGCGCACTTTAACCCATTTGAATTCAAGCCGGTTTCAGCGACCCCGTATTATTGTTATCGGTACTAATATCCAAACCCCATAAGGGACCCAGATTTTCCCCTAGAACCCGTTATACGATTTCCCTAGAATTTCTTCTTTACCGCTGCTCCCTACCTTATCGACCGGTATTTGCTTCACGTATGTAACAATATTGCGGAACGTGTCTCCCGTAAGGTTTGTACTGACGTAACGATTTTTCTGAGCCCCCCACTCCTCCCGCCTCTCGCCCGGAGTGCGTTCCCTTAGAAAATCGTTAAATTGATTTACGTTCCTTTTTCCCGCGGTTACAGGGCTTAAGGGTTCCTGAGAGGAATAATGGTACAGCCGACTAGAGAGGAGTGGATGGCTTTCACGAGAGGAAGGAGATGACGAGAATAAAGTTAAATAAAAATGAAAGACTCTACTATACTCAAAAGTGCAACACGTCGCGGTCTGCCTCGAGGAGGATAACGAAAATTTACATTGACGAATTTGTGCGTGAGATTCCGCAAATTTTATTCATCTGACTCCGTCGACCTTACAGCATCCGGGAGACTCGAAGGGCTCGGTTCTTTTTTTTTTGTTCCAAGGCCAGCATTCTTTTCTTAATTTTCTTACTATGGAGCGCGATGAAATTTTTGGCCTTTTTTTTTATAATCGATATGGCGATTATTTGGAATTAAATTCAAGACATTCTTTCGCGGCTGAGGCTGCTTTGGGGAAAAATTTCGATTATTTACTGTCGGCTTAATTGTATTGTTCGATCAACCTGACGATGGGGGAATCGTTAGAATTCATCTCTTTGAGAAGCTTTTGTGGCTGTGTGTATCTGTTTGTATCTTTGTGTGTCCGTGTTTGTGTGTGTATATTGCTGTATTAATTCGACTCTATTGCTTTGTTCTGAATTACTCTGCTTTGTTTCGCGCGGTACTTGGAACTGATGTAAAAGTTGATACTGCCTTCCAAACTCTTGGATGCAATTAAGATGGCGCTGGTAGTGAGAGAGAGAGAGAGAGAGAGGGAGAGTGAGAGGAAGGCGGGTGGGAGAGAGAGAGAGAGAGAGAGTCGGTACTTTGTTAAGGTGAGTTTGTCTCTTAAACGTGGTTCGATTATCTGGATTTTCTTATCTCTCTTACGTGTGACTGTCCTCGTTCCACTTCGCTGGTCCAGACATGAGATTACAGTGAACTTGTTAAAATTTTACACGAGATGATTTATCTCACTATACGCGAAACTGGTGCAATTCTCGGAGGGATGCTGCTCACGAAATTTCAGAGATGAGCGATGCAGTCGAAAAATGCGAATGACTGGAGAAAGAGATAGATATATGAGAACGAGAATTTTTTGGAAAAAATTCTATAGGATCATTTTCCACTTGCCGGATCTTCCATCGATCTCTCGTAGATCATTAATAGATCTCAGAGCTCTTAACTATTTTCCCTAGACATCCAGGGAGCTCATGTGCCAAGAAAGTGATACACGGTCTGCAGGTGGTGGTTACCGCGCAGAATAGTTACTAGAATATTTAAAAGTCACTATACGACGACGAGGAGCGTCGGGACGTTGGGCGTCCATGTAAAATCCTTTTAAAACTTGAGAAAAGCGTCGGGGCCGCTACTTCATTGGCTTTCATAGTTCATACAATTTCAAGCCCTTTCGCTCCCTCGTTCCTTCTCGCTCTTTTGCCTGCGTCCTTCCCTACCTTATCTTGCGAAAGAGAAAGAGAGAGAAAGCGTTAAGAGATTTAGGGAGAGTAAAAAAAGCAGATCTTCAATACCCATCCCGAATTAAATTGAATTTCTCTCGCGTAGGTGTTCGTGAAAATTTTGCAAAATTCCACTAATACCAAATAAGGCATTTTGAAAAAATCAGACGCAGAGACCTCACTTACCGACCGAGCTTAATTCTTGAAAGAATTAAAATAAATTCTTTATCAGTCGCTTGTCCCGTTTTTTACACATAAGAATAAACAGCCATAGAGACTCTGGGATTTATGGGAAAAAGTGGGCGGTGAGTCAGCCCCATGGGCAATCAGGCAGCTTCCGCTGGCAGACTGGAAGTGACGTATGTGAACACGTTCCAATGAGAGCCCGAAGGACCTGAAGTATAGAAAGGAGAGAAAGGAGCATCGGAGTACAGGAGCAGAAGATGCTGCTGGATCCCAGTATCTTCCAGGAGTCACGCGCAGTGCCAACTAATACGCGACAGCGTGACCAGAATATTTCATCTTGCCTTTCCTTTTCCATGGACCGTCCCGTATCCTGCGGGACCTGCTTCTTATTCTTACTTATATAAGGACTTTCACCTGTCCTTTCCTTTTTCAGAAATCCAGCAAGTTCTCAGAATAAATAGGGTAGGAGTACTTTCTTTATTTTATTTTTTTTATTTTCTCTCTTTAATACCAACTCTTCTCCCCACTTTCACACTAGGTGTCCCGTCTGTCCCGTGAGATAAGAAGAGGACGATAACCGTGGGAACTCGAAGGGGGTCAATGTTACCGTCGTATAGACCGACCGATTAAATTATTTATCAGCATTAACATTTTCATGGCACCGGAAGTGAACTACCTACCGAACTGGAAGTGGAAAGGGGAAGGTTCTCGTAACCCTTAATACTTTCTTCCTTGAACTGCCAAAGAATTCCGCTGGCGACTATGAATAATGAAAGGCTCGAGGTGAATTTGCAATTCCTAGCGGGCAGACGCCCTTGCGCTAAACATAAGTTTAACCTAGATAATAAAATTCTCAAAGAACCAGAAAAATTATGGAGAAGCAATGTCATCGTATTCATTTTTCAAATTGTCCACGTGTACAACTGGAGTTGGAATTTTTTTGGAAATTTTTAAAAATTTTGTCAAAATGACGATTGTAGATCTTAGATCTTATTCTCTGCTAATTTCATAGAGGATGCTGGATCCTGGATCAGGGGGAAGGGATGAGCGAATGATAAGACGTGCCTTGTTTATCACATGTATCTAAAATACGATATATCGTCGATTACACATGTGCTGTATTAAATTTGTTAAAGGGTTGCGATAGAGATAGAGCATGCGTTTATTTTAAGTACTCTGGGTATACGTGACAATGGATTTATGCAACGTGTTAATATATATGTATATGTGCCCTTTGATTAGGCATTTATTGTTATCGTGTGTACGATTACTTCTGTTAATGTCACATTGTATATTCTGTGATAGAGCGAGAAATCTTTATATGCTTATATGCGGATCAAAAATATATATATATATATTTACCTGGATACGTATAGCCGAGAACATATGATAACGTATATGTGATAATAACGTATACACGATAGAATTTAATAACCATAACGTGCACGCGACATACGACACGCGATTAACTACGTGTTGCTGCTGTCAGATTATTTCACTTTACTGTTTATGATTAAGAAATTTTTTCAAAAAAAATCATGTGTGTTCAGAAAGTCCGTAAGGAAGAAATAGCAATATAATTCGAAGACGTATCTAAGACAGTTTATGGATTTCGAATCTACGCGAGTATCAATAAAAATTTTTCATTGCGTCTTTAACCGAGTTTGCTCTTCGGGATGCGCGGAAGATAAATTGATCTTTTATATTTGTTAAGCAGCGATAAAATCGAGACAAGCATCCTTGGATGACTCTTCGACGGGAATTCGAAAAGGGGTTGAATAATGTTGGGACATTTTTTTTTCACAGAGGGTGATGACGTTTCGTCCAAATGGTCAGGGGTCAGGAAAATGTATAACGGGTGGGTGCTATTAGTCAGGGCAAAATTACGTAAAATTTGTCCCTGACGAAGATCATCCCCCCTCTCGTGCAGATCGTGAACTTAAAAATTACTGAAATCAATTTCGAGCCTGAAAACTTTTTTTTTTCTAAAGCGAAGTCAAAGCTTTGAGAGATTCCCTTTCTCAGGTTTTTTTTTTCTTGAAGATAGGTTATTTCATCTTCTGCACCCTACTTTATTCGCACCCTCTTTTCACTCTCACCTCGTTCTCCGTTCATTTCGATTCGACCCTCGTCACTACAACCCTTCACGTATAAATACATAGGGCAGACGTATCTTAGCATTGCAATCTGCAATCAAAATTGGATGAGTTTGTTTGTCGTAAAATTTAGGGTGAAAAAGTGAGAAAAAAAAAATTCACGTCCAACGTACATTTTTTTTTTACGTACTTGCTCGTAGCTGTGTTGACCCAAGTACCAATTACGTCATAACATACGTACCGTTTATTTTACTCTAGAAAAAAATGTCCTACGTGTAACAATGTATTAACTGCTCGTAAAATTTTGGCGAATGAAATCAATTCGACACTGACTTCAATTGGGACTGATAAAGCGCAATGATAAGTGTAACAAGGAGATTCAACGTTAAACTGATATCGCTTGATACGTCACTTATAGAAAAAATTCGTTGAAAAGAAAAATGTTCTAGAACGAATGCATCTTAAAAATTTTTTATACTAAAATTACCGATTAAGTTTGGTAAATGGACTTTTTTTTAACGTGGGAATATTCAATTTTTATAAAAAAAAATATCGATTATTCTTTTCTGTAATCACCAAACTTTTATTGACTGACTGTACTATTGCTATTTCTGTTAGTTACTGATTTTCCCGCTGGCGGCGCTAGCTCCGTAAAATACGCTTCTGCTTACCGATGTTATTAACCAAAACACTTTGTGACAACTTACTCGCCCTCATTCGTTCATCGACTGTACAACAGTACGTAGGTCTTGGAAATAGAAATTGAAAGCAGCTGATCATCCAGGTAAGATCCGTCGTATTAATAGAAGCGTAAATACTGTCACGGACTTACATTAATTTAACATTGTCATATATTTTGCTTAAGGACTAAGGTGCTTTATTTTTCGTCTTTGTCGTTTAATAACTTGTACTTTATAACCATAATCAATTATTACGTACGTACGATAACAAAGAGCCACTATGACCCTGATTCTGACACTAAACAGACAGGCGATATCCGATAAAAAAAAAATTGTATGCTTCCCTAGCCGAAATGTAACCTTGCGAACGTGACACAGAGATATTCATCGACATTCGCCCAGGGTGCTTTGTACGTTATTATATCGACTGATAATAGTCAATGTCGTATATCGAGTATCGATGATATCAATTTTTGAGCTTGGATTGATTTTACGTTAGAGCGACGCGACGAAAGAATTGAAAGAATTACGTCACAGGGAAATCAGCTGATCGAAGAGTGATCGATGTGAAAGTATGTTACGCAATAAATAGATAAATACATGTTATAAAAGCTCGACTTGTCGAACGTTACGGATGTATCAGTGTGAAGCATTAATTAAGAAGATAAAATAATTTAATTATAGATTATTCATAGAATCCATATTTCTTTATGTAGGTTATATTGGCGCACCAGTAGTCGCTTTGTGCGTGATGCATTATGGGACTTTTGAAAGCGTAAAAGCTCTCTCGAAAGTTTTAATTATGGAATTAGTATCGTAATTGGAATTTCTATCGATAAAATCAGTAGTCATTGATACTTATCAATTTTCTATTGATCACTTGTAACAAGGGTATAGATAGTGAGTAATAGAGTGAAAATATTTTTTTTTTTTTTTAGAAATACGTGATGCTGTCGACTCTTATCAGTCTGATAAGCAATGTCTGATTTAATGCAAATCAGCTGATATTCTTACCCCTTAAATTGGCTAGATTCGATTTGACTGTCTAGAAGTAGACGATTGATTGGTTATAGACGGATTGGACGTTGAACGAATAGAGTCATTGGTCTTCGTTACAAGACTCTCTGATATTCATTTATTTATCTAATAAATCGTGTGTGTATATTTTTGAAAAAAAAAATTGCTACGAAATTGAATCTTTCATTAAAGTCCATTTTGAATCGATATAGATTGGCTGTGCGAAGGTTCAATATGATATTTGAAAAAGGTTCAGTGCAATGTTTCATAGGGTTTCTTTCTATCAAAGTAAGAATAGAACGAAGATGCTCCATGGGATCTTTTACTTCTCATATGAGATTGAAATTTTGAATTTTCCAAATTTCAAAAAGTATCAAAACTATTTGCTGTCGATCAGATAGACAAGAGACGTGTGTGTATACGTGTGTGGATATTGGTTAAGCTTTGAATAAAATTGCAGCGTTTTTCCATAGTTTGGTTGGGATTCGGTTCGAGATGATGTATGATGAGGGTGGTTTTCGCATAACGCGCCTGATAAAATAATGTCGAGATAATAAAAAAAAAAAAAAATCGATTTTACAAGCGACCGAATGTAAGGTTTTGATAAAGGGTCGAGTATCTGCCAGTTTCGCATTGGCCTCCGGTGGATGCTGGGATGTTGAGTCAAGTTTGCGGATCAAGGGTTAATGGCGAAGGGTTGAATGACTACGGAGTAAAGTCAGCTGGAACCGCAGAAAACTAAAGATCCGGGAAAGCGGCTTACCCCATATTTATTCGCGAAAGGGTCTCAGGGAAATTCATATAAAGCATCATTGAGCACGTTTATAATGGTTATTGTTTGAGGGAAAATAGAAATTCTTGGCATTATTTATATATTTTCCATTACGAGGACTGATTTTTTTTACCACGTACGAGTCACGTTTTCTTTAAAATAGAACGAGTATTTTTTTTCTCTTTCTTTCTATATGGTTAACTACACTGGTTTGTCGTTACGTGAAAATTGATCCTTGATATATTTCAGTATTTTGATTTTACTCTTTTTTTTTCAAAGGATATACGCAATTTTTAATTAACATCCACTAAATATGCAGTGGAACGAGAGGAATATCTATTTGATGACTTTTCAAGGATTTTTTATAAAAAAAAAAAATTAGTCACAAGTAGCTAAATTTTGCATCAGTTCAAAATTAAGTATGTAGCTGAAAAATGCGAGCTTTTCTAAAATATTGCATATACATATAGATATAGACTCGACTACTCGTCCATAGTGTCTAGCGCGTGTAAAATTTGCAAAGAGGGTAAAAACTTGTAGATGGAAAAATCGATAGGCTATTAATAAATAAATAAAAATGTAGGATGGCAGAAGAATAAAAAAAAACGATGAAAGCTTTCAGAAGAATATTAGCATCGGAAAAATATATTTTCATAGAGCATACTCGTGCTTATCGTTCGCGAATTTGCCCAGCCTGGTAATCCTGTATCCATTTTCGAGTAATGGCAAAGACGTGAAAATGGCAGCCACTGTGCGAAAAAAAAATCACGCCGTAGGCGTTCGATTATAACAGCAAAAGCAGCCGTAATGGCACAGCAGAAGTTTGCAGAATCATATTGGATTCGCGAAATGGGATAAGTGGGAGGTATGGGTGGAATATCGCAAATCTGCGAGTCGGACAATTTATTTTTTATTTAGCCAAACTGCATGGAAATACGCGAATACAAATAATAAATAAAGCAGAAGACCCACAGACAAGATCGGCCATTGTGCTTCGTCCCTCGTACGAATTTCGATACGTTATTTCAGATAGCGAATTTCGTATATTTTTTTATCCTATGAAAACCGCCTTTACGATATCCCCACTCTCCACCTTTGCCACTACCCGCATACTGAGAAACCGATAAGCACAAATATTCGCGAATCGTAGTACGCGGTCACGTACGATAATACATAATAAATGTTCCGTATGATAAATCGAAAACTTATTGTCCTTCGCTTTTCAATTTCAGATGTCAGACAGAAAATTCAAAACGTCCATCGCATCGGTCACGTGATGCTGGGCTCGTAGGAGAAAAATACGTGATGCGCTGATCGAGCTTGGACCAGGTGAGATATAAAAAATAAAAAATAAAATTAAATAATAATAATATTATCTCTAAGACGATAATTAATTAATTAGTAATGGGTGGAGAGAGACTATGGTGGACATGGGGAATGGCAGTACGTGGCACCGTACAAAATTCAAGTCTGCCGATTACGTCACTAGGACCAAATTGGAACGGAACAGTGGAACAGGACTTCCCCATAAATGGCACTGAAAATTCATCCTGGAATTCATCAAGTCCCATTCATCCAGGATCCGAACATGACCTGGTCGTTATGATCGTCATCGCGACCATCCTCAGCCTTCTGATCCTGATTACCATCGTCGGTAAGTCAGAGCACTGCCAACATTTAATTTGCCTGTTTTATCGACTGAGTACATTGTGCAACATTTTTTCAAGACTCAACCAGTGTAGGATATTTCGATCAGAATCACACACGATCCCATTGTATTTCACCTATGGACCAAACACGTGTACCAACCCTGTGGTACAAACAATGGCTACTGCCTTTTATTCGATACTTCGGCATCGCGTTGCAATGACACGGCCCTTTGTATCGAATGTAAATAGAATTAGTCAAAGCCGATACACGCTATAGATATATTTACTGTTATCGATCGATTGGCAAATTTATCCAGTCCAATTTTCCGATCGATACACCTTAAGAATAATATATCCCTAAGACCTACCAGAATCAAGAGAATCAGGTCCAGCCTGAATTTACCAATGTATTCAAAGCGTCGATAAAATTTCAATCGATTCGTATTCGCACTTGAGAATCGGCCTTAACGATTCATTGCCGCTGGCTCCTGGAAATCAAAATAAAAATCGTTTTCGATTAATGATTATGAGGCCAAGTGCTTTACACGAATAGGGCTCGTTTTCAATGTAAAGAGAAGGGTCGATCGAATTGCGCTTCCTGTCCCTCCCCCCTCCCTCCCACCCCATACCCTTTCGTTCACACTAGCCTATTTTCCTGACTGAAATACCCCCCCCCCCCTCCCTCCCACCTCCCCATTTTGTACACTTCTCTTTTATACTCCGTGAACGGTATAGCCGGACCGATTAATCCTCAAATAGGAATAAACGTGCTTCTAACGATTCTGCCTTTTACATTAAGGCTTCAAAATCTATCGAACTCCGCAGGTATCGTGTAAACGCGCCATAACGACCGACTCTCGCGATTGAGGTGGGCATTGAAAAAAAAAAAAAAAAAAAAAAAAATAGGACGGTGAAACGTGTAATGGAAAACTTTGATACTGTTTTGACGAGGGAGAAAAACGTGTTTTTGGTAATTTCGAAATTTTAAGGATTTAACCTGATGACTTTTTCTAACCTTTTTAACTGACCCGGATTACGCAATTTGGATTAACGGAAAGGCAAAGCACGAACGGCAGTCGGAGCTTTTCTTTATTTTTCGTACATGACTAAAGGTCCAATGACATTTTCCGTGCTGCGAATAGTGCAGAATTTGGCAAGTCTCCTGTTACGTGAAACCCAGTAATTCGTATTCCCCGCGATTTCTTCCCCACGTCATCCAGTATTTACTAACTGGGCGCGTTCTCAATTCTTTATTTATGAACGATATGTTCCACGCGATGTGTCTGGAATGTTGCATGATTTTTATGTCGGATTTTTTTTTTTTCTTTTCTGAGTGATACGAAGGGGACGAACGCCGTGTCTGAATTGGCTCAAAATCGAACAGGTAAGGATTGCCAATATGGCGGATATATACCGTTTGAAAATTGACACAGGGTATAAATCGTATTTTGCGATGGAATTCGAGTCCTCGGAATTATTAATCAGACTCTGAGGGACTTTCGGATTGATTATGTATACCGTGGGAATCAAGTGGATTACCTACTACGTACTTAATCTGAATTTACAAAAAACTGCGAACGGCCAAACGATGGGACGCAGTTGAGATTTACTGGAGACCAGTTGGACCTGACCCACTGGCAGACCAGACTCTTTCGAATGGACCAGTAGTAAAGCTTAGCGAACGATAGTTTTTTAGAAAAATAAAAAACAAATGGCGTCTAGACGCACTACTTACATAGTACTTAATTTGGATTTAAAAAAAATATACATATATATGTGTATGTCTCAAATGGGAATAGCCATTTTTCTTTTTCGTCTCCGTTACAAGCTTTTCCATCCGTCTCTGTTATTTAATTTTTTTTTTCTTTCTTTCTTTGTGTCAACTGCTCCTCCTACCTTCACTCGCTCTGTGTAGATATATATATATATATATATATATATACACATGGTCATTCAGTACAAATGTAACACAGAGTAGATGGTTGTGCCATAGACATTAAATAAACAGTCTAGTTTCAGCCAGTGAAATTGGCCTGAATAGCCTTATATCTATATACATATACAGGGTTACTCGGAGCAAACGTACCAACTGAAGTTGAACGCGATTGAAAAATTCTGTTAAACGAAGCAGTGCGGCCTCGTTTAAGAAACTGAATAATGTGAAATTCATGATCTTAGAAAGGTTACGGCGTTAAGTTTTTTTTCTTTAATTATGCCACCCTGCTCTGGTTCGCGAAGTCATCCGTTCACGGCCAATTTCGGCTGGTGCGTTTGTCGCGAATATATATATATATATATATACGTCACGTTACATCAAGAAGGATGGACGCATAGTATATGTATATATGTATATATCGCTATATAGTTTTGGCCTCCGCAAACATTCCGTTAAAGTTTTCTCGAGTTTCCGAGCGAAGTTGATGGGAGAAAGAAAAATGTAAAGAAAATGTTCGTTCGCCCGCGGCTCGAGTTAATCTCCTGCGAGAATCGTCCAAGTTCCTGGGTCCAGAGTAAATACAAACAACCCTTAGGATTATCTTCGAAACCTTCTGTTCCGTATTATTCACCAGGCAATTATATATTTATATATGTATACGTACGTGTGAATTTTTTTATCACGCTTTACACTTCGTCCCCCCTGCGGCCACTTTCTGCGCATGAAATCATCTTCCCTCCCCGAAATGATCTTCTTTTTTCGTGTAGATAATATGTTTTTTACTCCTTTTCTCAAGCTCCATAAGAAATTTTTTTCGATAAAATTTCGATTTTCTCCGGATAAAAATTCATTCTCTCTTTCCGCTCTGTCCTCTCCTAACGGGATACAGTAGATGAAAATTTTAATTTTTTTTTTTCGATTTCTTCATACTGGCAAGAATAATTGTATCTTGATAAAATCTAGATTCGTTATTTTCAAAATTCATGGTGGCTATCGTTCATCTGTAGATTTTTAATTAATTGATAATTGGTTCGTTTTTGATTTTTTATTTCGTATCGCTGCGCGAACCATCCACACGGCGTACGGATATTATTATACGCAGCTTCTCAATGAACGATAATTAATCGTGCGAATGATAATGGACCTTGGCAAAGACCGCAGATAATTGAAAAGTGACGCCTCTTAACGCTACAGCGAGACTGTACATACAAGGTGGCTCGGAGGGAAATTTCCGTGGGTTTCGAGTCTTCTTACGGCAGGAAGTGCAATTACCGATTCTGGGCACAGAGTGGGCGATCGTTATGGAAAGCGCAATTATGCTATGCAATTAATTGCCGCGACGGCTGCACGAGATATTTCGATGACTATAATTAGCGAATGGCATTATACTCTTGTAGAGTAGTCTAACAGATATAGGATATGACGTTCTATATATACGTGGTGTACGTACATACAATGTGGCCACGTGACTTTTAATTACTCTTAAATTAAAACTCCCATTCGCATTGGCAGCCTTCGTTATCGATAGCGAAGGAAATCGTCTGCAGGGCAGCCATTTTTAATTTTTTTTTTAAATATGTCGTAACGATACTGTTTGGGATTTTAATGCATTTTTCATTTGACAGCTAGCAATGCATTCGTAAACAAATGACACGTGACTACGTGAAATGACGTGAATGTACGACAGAATTAAAATGTAAAACCACGTGCTTGTATATTTTGTAGAAACAAAAATTGCATTCAGAACCACGTGGGGCCTGGTAGTGATTTGAGTGGTTTGGATCTGTCAAAAAAAAATACGTAATTTTGTATCCACTGTGTATTGAATATTCTATGGTACCACGTGTAACGCGAAGGCAAAGCATTGTGGATGACAGAATGAAACTTTAACACGTGGCTTTGTTTACTTATTTACTCGGCCGCGTGTCCGTCAGACGCAGCTTCAAATCGAACGGTTTACGTAGTCAATATTTTGTCTTTACTTCGCAACGCGCCTACGGGCGATCCTAAACGTTGGTTAAGACAACGAGGAAAACATTCGCTGATCGATCCTTCAATTCAATGGATTATTTATTTAATCGGGTCTTGACAGTTCGCGCGAAACTCAAAGGGGACCGGAACACGTGGTTCGGTCTTTGTTTATAATCGGAGTGAGGCGCAGTGCGAATAATCGAAGGCTTATAAGCTGATCTGGAGAAGATTAGATTTTGCTGACTTTCGAGTAGTCGCTATGATCGTGAGATTTAGGGATTAGTGGGTCAAATCGTAATTGGCGCTGCTTGGGATGCTGGGAATTGGGAAATTAGCCAATAGATTGGAGGCTCCAGGAGAAATTTGAATTAAAAAAAATTTTGAATTCTTTAGATGCTGCTATGTTTACCAGCTGCAAATTCTAATGTATTTTTTTGCAATGTTACGTCGACTTGACGGATCCTCATATATAGGTATATGCATATATGTATGTATATGCGTTAAGAGACAGATGTAATTTTCTCCTGTATCTACGTAGTCAAACTGCTTTCCGGTGCATGCGAGATGCACGGATGCTGCAGTCGGAAGAGTCAAAAGGCATCACTGGAGCTTTCGAGGCTTCACACTTTCCTGCACTGCACTCGTAAATCAACAGTGCACCACTGTCACTTGCACTGCCATTGAAAAGGCAATGCACTGGATGCAATTTAAATTCTCCTACTTGACGCTCGTTCGCGACTGCGAAAAAAAAAAGTCCTTCTGCCTTTTATTCGCGTGTTTATTTCGCGAGAGCTTTAGGCTCTGTTGATTGTCATGGGTTTTTTCTTTTTTTTCTTTTTTCAACACGGATTTTGACGTTATTTTATCACGGGGATAGAATTTTGACTAGGCACGTGCTTATTTATTGTTGGGTCCTATGATGTTATTTTTGACAGCTTTTTTATACTGGGATATTGCTGGGATAAAATTATATTTTATCTCGTCTGATATTTTTAATATTTTTCTCTCTTATCTTGCAGATGCTTTAAACGAGCTGAAATTTACTTTGCTTTGTTTTTTCTTCCTTTTTTTTTTCGTGTATGAGGGAAACTCCGTGAAATTGTTATCTCTTGAGAGGAATTCCTGCTTTTCAGTATGACAAGAGTGATATTTGAAAACGGCTTCCTCGTTCCGGTAGGAAAGTCCTGAGCTGCTTTTATTTTACGGATGTAAAACACCAATTCCATTTTGACAGGTGTCACGCGATTCCCTCGAATTACACGAACGCTTGGTTTAGGTTTTACATTTGAAATTCGAAGTCGACCGACTTTCGATTAATTTTTCCTGGAAACATTTTTACAGAAATTGACGAAAATTTGGAAATTTTCGAATTATCAAAGATCATTAACTTTCATTGAACTGTACAAAAGTATATTTACTATTTTTTTTTTCTTGCTATGAAAAGACCGAAAACTTTTATCTCACTACATAGTGAACTGCATACGCAATACAAATTGAAAATGAATCTCACTGATTTTCAAAATCACTGAAAATCTTTAAATGCTCGATTTCCCACGATTCACCTAATGATATTTGCCTTGGACAAATTAGCCAGATGTTGAACTTCTAGGTTGCGTTTACGCAACTGTAATCAGTATCTCGCGGTCGAGTCCCCGTGAAATTTGATTTTGCGGAAAGCAAACTGGAAAACCAAATTTACTCGAGCGTTAGGAGCAAGTATTATAATATATATGTATATAGAACAAATAGTATAATATATATGTATATAGAACAAGTAGTACAATATACATGTGTATAAAACAAGTATTATAATATATATGTATATAGAACTGGCACGAGACAGCCAGTCACTCGCACTTGCTAATTCGTATATTCAAAATTATTATTTAGAATGAATATTTTTATGACGTAACAGACAGTGATAAATTTTAATACTGAGGAGGTCATACGTTGTATACCTATATATTAATATGTCTTCATGTGTGTAGAGAGAAATAGGTAATCGCGTCGATAGGCCATATAACGTTGTAAATGGGTATTGCATGTTAATATATATATATATATACTTATATGTGCGAATAGACATTAAGGGTGCAGAGAAACGCTGGTAGGAATAAGTGCGACGATAAGGAATGGAGGGAAGGTCCGAAGGGTCGAAGGTGAAAGGGCACGGGAAACGGGAGGACCGGCTAGGAAAAGTGAAAAGTAACATAAATCAGCCGACAAGGAACCCAGAAGTGCTTTGGCCCCATATTTCTCTAGTGCCGCCATGCTCTCAATTTTCCAAATAAATTTATGCACTGCGATAAAGATATTTTGCGTTCAAAAAAATAAAAATAAAAAAATTCCTCGAGACTTTATCGATCAACGATTATTCGCTGATTTATGAGGTTCCTCGAACGTGTTAGTCGTCGGTATGAAAATATCTTTAAAAAAGTTTTTTTTTTTGCAAATTTTCGCAACATTTTTCCAGGAATCGAGCATTTATTTGTATCTTCCGAAAAATTCGAGAATTTCCTCCGAAGCGGGGAATTGAATGTCAGGAAGAAAAGTAGAAAAGATTTAAACCCATGTAGGAGGGTCATATCAGAAAGTAAGCGAACGAAGCAGAGAAAGCAAGAGAAAGGAAAAAAAAGAAAGAAAAAGCACCAAGCAATACCGGACGCTTTTCTCGCTGCAAAGCTAAAAAGCTTTCACACACGTGATATAGGAGAATGTAACTTTTTCATAGAATCTCAAGTTCGTCTGCCAATTTCGATTAGACTATTTGAAAAGATTTCAAAGTTGCCTTCCGACGTTTCCCGTCTATCTTCATTTCCTCTTTGACGTTTCACGAAGCTCGCGTCTTGCTGGACCAGAAAGATGAAAAAAGAAAAGAAAAGAAAAAAAAAAGGTAAAAAGTTAGCATAACCAGAAAGACGCAAAACCAAGATCCCGAGAAGAAATCAGTTCGATAAAAATTTCGAAGTACATATAACCAATTTACGTGAATTTAAAGTTTGGCTGATTTTGAAAAATTTTTCGAAAAACTTTTCTCCCCCAGTACCGCGAAAAATTTATCACGACTTCGTCTTTCCTTAAGAAATGTAACTGTATCTATTCCTGGTGAGAAATAAAATCACCATCCCTCACTTACATGTCATTTGAGTTTACATCGAAAGATACTCGAGATACTGGGATGCTGTCCGGAATAAATTTCATCTCTTGGAATATCATCTCTACGTATAAATTGATCTTCCAAATTCGACGACGCAGCTTCCTTGACCCATTTTATTGATCTGAAAAATAATTCGAAGATCCCTCCACTCCCTCGAGTCCTTTAACCCCTTCTCGGTATACAACCCTTATCACCACGTGATAAGAAAAACCCTTCTTTCGCGGTCGGCATAATTTTTGTATTATTTCAGCTTCCTTATCAAAGCTATCAAATGATAACTCATTGTCCCTCAAAGCTTCCATGCTTTTTTTTTTATTTTCCCATCTCCTTCGACAAAATTTCTCCCTGTATAAACACCCATCTTTATTCTCAAAAAATCTTCCCTCTTATCCTGCTATCCGACGAGTCCTCGAAATCCAAACTACCCCTCCGGGAGTAAAACTACCCCCCTACCTTAAGATTCCCATTTTCCTCACTCGAGAAACAACCCCTTTCTGTTATCGATCTTTGTTATCACTCGCTCGTTATCAATGCAAATTAAAATGACAATAAAAAGCCTTACGTAAATTTCACTACGAATCAATCGATCGACAGGTCAAAATTGATTAAAAAATTGCACGACCTCTGTAGGTCATAGCGAATAATATTGCCAATGGAATTCGCAAAATTAAATGACGAAGAACGGATCGTCAAGGTATGGTTGGTACTTCAGTCAAATGTCCCATATAACAAGGGTTCAATATTCTAAATACCAAAAGCTCAGGGAACGTCAAGCGCCCGGAGTATTTGGACTAATTCAAAATTCGCGGGCTTTTTCGCAAATTGAATTTGCACGAACATCAAACGGAGTCACATATATCGAATACAGGGATAATATAATTCAACCACATGCGTACACGACTGTGGACACAATAATCAAAATTGTGGAGAATCCATTAATCAACGTCATTTTTTCCCCCCCAATCAATTAATACAATATTAAACAAAAAATCAATCGATATTTGTTTGCTATTATTTTGCATATTTAGATTTGCCTTCACTTTATCCCGCTTAGATAACAATAAATCTGACTTTACTCTCCTCGAGACGAATTTCGATATTCTGAATTTTACACGTATCTTCGACACTTGCTCCCCTTTACCTCCCCTTTACCTCCCCTTTTCCCCCTCCTCTATCTCGACCTTTCTATCTTTTTGCATAAAATTGAAATTTCAGATAGCAGCGTTACGTAAAGCAGATTCCCTGCTTTATTCCGCTTATACTATGCAAGTAGTATGCTATATATACGTATATACATATATATATATAGAAGATTGGTACTGGCGTCGCGACGCCTCACCGAATCCAAGCACGTATAGGTAAGCTGTGTGAATAATTAGGAATTCAGCATCCGACAGGATCATAAGTTTGACGATATTTCTCGAGAAAATCTTATTATCGGATATATATATGTATTTCTTCGATTTACCATTTGGAATTTCATTCCCTGTTATCGGCTACCCGTGTACACGACCTGATGTTATCGGATCGTTGAAACGGGACGACACGGATGCATCTTCAAGGATCGCGATCGTCAAGACGTATAATGGTTACGGTTAATCGTTAAACAGTCGTACGTATAGAAACTGCACGATAAAGGACGACGACATCTTGAAGGCTGAGTGTGCTTTAATTAGTAATTCTCTGAAGCTCATTAGACACTGCTGAACTTAATGGTTATCGGCGTACTTAAAGATCCTCGAGTAGTTTACGTTATCTGGTTTAACTTCGCGATTCTAACGCGGAATATGGCTCATCTCCGAAGATAATCTCAAAGGATAAAGATTGATTATCGAGGGTTTCTACCTTAAAAGATAATTACGCTAGTGATTATAAAGAAGTCGTAAGTCCCGGGATATTCGGATTAGTCTTTTTTTTTTTGGAAATTTAAAGAGGAATAAAAAATTTTGTCAGTGACTGTCAGAGCCTTCACGGACTCAAACGGATGTTCGTTATGGAAGTGCAAATTAAAGGGGCGTTCAGAAATGTGTTCTCAAAGTCGAAATATACGTACACAAATTTACTCAAAGATTTACGTGATACGAGTAAAAAAAATTTTTTAATTTTTTCTTTCCAAGTCAATGATCTCTCTCTCTCTCTCACGATAAAATCATGAATGATCAACGAACACGAAATCAATCGGGAACTCAAGTTACTTCAGAGGTACTTTACCAGAGAGGCACTTTAAATCCAGGATAAATTTATCAAACTTTTAGAACGCTGAAAATCCAACAGGCACATCACACACACAGTATATCTATATACCCATCACTAGTGCAAACTAAAAGTCAGAATGGTGCCGTCTCTCTCCCTTTCGAGTCTTACCCCCCCTCTATCCCCCCAATTCACACGAATTCCCCTTGTCACAAGTGACGACGAACCAATCGAACCAAATCCGATGCTCATCAGCCCTGACTGATTAACCAGCAAATAATCCCATCGACTCACTAGAAATACTCGCGCCAGCTCAGGTGTGCAGATTCATCTTGATTACAGAGAACACGGTCGGGTTAATTCCCCGTCATAACTTTACTCTTAGATTGGTATATATGTTACCCCCTGTATCATATCTATACATGCGTTCCAAAAGTACGCGTATCTCGATTCACGTGGAATTAAAATTTTCAAAATTATCCGTGTTCACAAAGTTTAAGGCCCCCCCCCCCATATATTGTCTCCGTTTTTGGCGAATCTCAAAGCCAAACTTGTCTCTCTCGAAAATTTAATTTTTATCGTCTGCACTTTATCTGAGAATTTTGAGACCACGTGACACAGAGCGACGTGCAGTACCTTTCGTAAAAGGTCACCCGTTACATGGCACTGCGAGTGATGAAATAATACGCGTAACAAAGAGCCTCCTCGCTGTCGTATATTCAGCGAAGAAGCGAAACTTCATCCGCCAGGAAGAGTCACACAACAATGCCGTCTTACTGCTCTGGATGTCGTATAACGCTCGCAGCATCTTCCTCTATGGAATTGGAGCCACTTTGAGATTATCACTGTTATCAGCCAACAAGCGAGAGGAGAGGAAGATTATACGCGGCGGCACGAGCGAAGCGAGACAGTAGCCATGAGGAAAATGGCCGCCTTATGTTATCCGAGCGCTTTTTACTTGCAGCTATTCTCGTCCTTCTCTTGTTGGATGGGAGAAATTCCAGGGTGAAAGACAGTCGGGGGCGAAATTGAATTCTTCAATTGCATAAGAGGTGGATAGCCGGGAGGGGGGTGGAAAGGGGGGAGGGTCATACCGATGCTCGGGAAATGCGAAACACAAAGAAACAAGGGAAACGACAAATAAGGTGGATCTTCCTTGTCTCGTTGAACCAGGAGACGAGATTAAAGGACTAGTTCGGTAAAAACGTTATTTTTACGGCGAAGTGTAGGTGGAGAAATTTTAAAAGAGAGTGTACATCGAATTTAGAATTTTTTTAAAAATCTAGGATAATCTAGACGAAATAGAATGACAAGGGGCTTCGAGTGCCTTGAGAAAGTTTATGGGTGAAATTTATTTTTTTTTTTGAAAAAAAGATCATGTCGGAGGAAAGTCACGTTTTGGGTGAAATTACCTGAATAAAAATTTCATCGAACTCTTCGCGGACGATGTCGCGAAAATTAGACGTAACAGTAATTTTTATATCGACTTTTGCAAGTGAGTGTAAAATTTAATTTTTTTCTATTTTCCCCCCTTTTCGCTTTTTTTTCACGATCCTATAGTCTTTCGCAATATCTTAGCGAGGCATAACGACGTTTTCGCTTCTCACTATCTTACACGTGTATTCGCTATCACCGCCACTGATAACGCTTCGAAAAGACCTATTGCGTTGTTTCGCAAGAAATTTGTCAAACGAAATTTAATCTAATTTAACAAAAGGTTACTTTTTATTTTACTACAGAAAAATCCATCAAGATAAATCACGTTTTTTCGTTCCTTTATCCATTTATAATATCTACGCCTTTCCTGTCTCAAAGGCCCATAACAGTTAAATTTGGCAGCTGTCACCCAAACGCCTTGATCAAGCACCATTTGGCAATATCGTTAAGCCTCGTGCACATGTAACACGTGTACGTCTTGCAGAGACGGTCTCGTCAACCCAGGATATCGATCAAGATTGTTCTGATACACGAAGGGAAGATTGGAGTCGATTCAAAACGTCAGCCTGCGTAATGTAAAGGGGATATGGTCAGGATATACTACGTTTATGTCGTATATATATATATATATATATACACATATACATAATACACACATACATAATATATATATATATATATGTATGTATTTAAAGCCAGTGACAATAGCCTCGTGACAGGGAAAGGGTCAATACGTGTTGACAAGACGTGACGTACGCAGGCAAAATAACGCACAGTAGTTTCGGTTAACGAACGAGCGTCATACGTCACGTCGAAGGTGTCCCCCATTGTTTGATAGTACAGTTAATCCAGAAGCGTCGCGACGCCGGTTCGCGTTATAAATTTCGTGACAAACAATCTCGACCCCCGTGGTCAATGGTTGGGATTAACCTGTCAAGGCCATTTTACCAAAGTGCCAACAATCTTTCAGACTCTCAATTAACCCAGAGACGTCCTACGAGACTATAGGTAAAAGCTTCTATTTTGGGAGATGCTCCTCTTCCTTGACGTTACTTCGTTACCGCGTCAAGGATGCTGGAACGCGAGAGCAGCCGATGGACCGAATTCACTTTCCCAGAGATGTAATTATATTTGCCATCGGTTAACACGTACCGACCATTCCGAGTAATCTAATTGGACCCGGCTGTGAATATTTTTTTTTTGGGAATTCATTGCTTCTTCTCAATTTATTCTCTATTTTTTGATTCGAGGAATTTGGAAATTGTAAAAAAAATGTTTTTTTTCTTTTTTTGTATTTTGGTTTGCTCCGTGACGACATGTCGCGGTTTACGTAATAATTGATTATACATACTCTGTTCGAATGCACTTTACGCAATGCAATTACTGCAACAAGTTTAATAATGGCGTAATGTACTCAAGGCTGAAACATAAGTCGATGCGTAATAACTCTAGTCAGTTAATTGCATTGTATTCGAAGGAGCGTCGAGACGGGCTGAATTCGATAATCAAAGGACCGTGCGAAAGGGGTTTTAGTAAGTTACGTTACCCAACTGATAAGATTACGACCTCAAGAACGAAGAGCTGCAGTCTTCTTGTAACAATAATAGATTTTCGTAAATTACGTATACAGTGGATGGCGTTTTTTTTTTTTTTTTTTGAAAAAGAAAGAAACCACTTCCAACCCTTGGCTTTACGCACAACCCTCCCACTCTGATTCGTTAGGCTTCTAGGCCCAGCATCCGGGGGGTAATGAAACTTGACTTCCGTTCTATAGCTGTGGTCCATTATCGATGATACGCCACGGGGCATGTCCCATTCGAAACCACTGATTGATTTACAGACCTTATCTGTTCGATGCAGCTTCTCCATTTTCAGATTACAGCTGCGAGATTTGATCTCCAGCTTCGATCGCTGGAGCATGGACCACAGCCGCAGCGACGACGCGGCTGATCCTACGTCACTGGGGGGTCACCGATGACTCGTATGGAAAGGCTGTTTCGTACGTTTTCAAAATTATCACTGATAAGACGTTATCAGCGAAAAAGTCGATGGGAAGTAAAAAAATATATTAAACTCAAAGATAACAGAGAGATAAGATTACTTTCAATTAACCCAGAGGGATAAAAGTCGAACTAAGATAATTAAGGGTGTCTCAAATTTTAAGGGTTGCCAATTTAATAGTTTGACTTTCTTTTTGAGTAATTCGGAAATATCACTCGCCCATTTCTCCTACTTTCAGCTAAATGCTTAAAATTTAATGAGGAGCTGCGCAGAAAAAATGCGCACTGGAAATACGCGACCGGATACGATTTCTAAGGGTGCTGGGGTAGTTTTAAAACCGAATATAAAAGATTTACTAGATAGGGGTTGTTTTTGGCGATGATTCTCGGGTTATAGCTCAGCCTTGTGTACCCACGTGGTACGTGTGCGTGTCCTTCGACTTGAAAGGGGATGATTCTCTGGTTCGTGGCTGAGAGGGGGGCGAGGGGGGGTTGGCAAGAGATTCAAGGGATGCTTGGGTTTATTGCGGTCGGCCATTGTCTGTTTACTGGCCCCGGCCATATTATACCAATTCACGATGAGCGAAGCTGAATTTATAATGTATTATATATGGTCTCTGGTACAATCCGACGATTACTCGTAACCACTGGCCGGGAGTAATCGCCAGAGAGAAACAAGCTGCTGGAGGCTCCAGGACGTATCGTACGATAGTAGCTATATCGGACTATAGTAAATATTGTAGGTATCCAGATTCCACAGACACCGAATATACCCGTTTTGTACCTTTTGGTCAACCACGTTGTGGATATCGAGCGTTTAGTGGAAAAAAAAATCGCACTGCAGGAAATTGATGGAATCAAATCAGTCTTGGTTTAACCTCAAAATAGAATATGTGACATACGTGTATATAAATTGTTTTTTTTTATTGAGCCCTTGATCACGCAAATTTATTGAATCTACTAGCTTTTCATTTAAGATATTTCATAATCCATCTCAGTAACAGGGGGTGGAAATCTTACGTATATGGGAGTCTGTATGGACCATTATGATCTGATCGAATGCATCTTATCTATAGTGAATCGCGAGTAATGACGAAGTCGTAAAATTGGCTCTTGGTATTTTTAATCAATTTTCGATAAAAAAGGGGGGGTTAGTCACGTGGGATGAGGGTTGAAGATTTCAAGGGGGGAAAATTTAGGGGCAATGCAGTGCGGGGTGGGTAGATGATGCTGGAGGATGGTACAGGAGGGGTTCATCAATTATAAAGTTCGGATTAAAGCACCCCCTGCCTCCCCCTGATCCTAGTTACCCCCTCACCCCTGAGACAAAATTCTCCGCGTCCAGTAGCCATACTCGGGCTGATTTTCTTGGGGTTGGTAAAAGATTTGGGAGGGGGTGGTAGGGGGGTGCTGATTGGTTCCCATCTCGAGGATTGACGAACATCCCCTCGAAAAGTTCCTGCCTGGACCATTTTAACTCCGTTTCAAATATCCGAACCTTCGCGTCTCATCAGGGGGTGGGTTTTGGTTCGGAACCGCAACTTCAATAAAACTTGCCAATTGAATATTCATGTCACTGATTTATCGGCTCTAATTAGTTTCACCAGCCTACCTCGTGGAGGAACTTTTTTTTTTCGCAGAATCTCTCCGTTCCACTTTCTCCCCTTCTTTCGAGTTCTTTCATTTTTTTTCCCCCCTCTGTCAGTCGGTTTCAGCATTTTCCATCTTGACATCCCAAAATCCTTCCAGCTCGATTAAGCCGCTTCTGCGCCTATGCAGATTCAAATGGTTCGTCCCTCGGACGCACCTGCTTCCCTTGTTCTCGGCGATATGGCGACCCCTATGATAACCTGCATCCACATTCCTAGTACATAAATTCTAATGACTAATGAGGCGAGTTGCCAACGTTCCGTGGGAACATGCGAATGAGAGCTCGATTTATGTGGGACGGGATCGACGATTTATGAGTTGAAATTACGCAAATTAAAATGGGATAAAAAATGGGGATTTTTAGGTACAATTGCGGACTGGTTTTTTTTATCTCGCTGTTACTGTATGGACCGTGTGCGGTTGGCTGTATTAAAAATAAAATAAAATTCTCAATGCGATTTGCATAGCTGCAACGTGTCGTCTGTACTTGGGATTAAAAAAAAAAGATAAGCGTGGGGTAGTGCAGTCGGCGGTGAATTGTGGGAGAGGGAGAAGATGGAAGAGTAAAAATATCGATATGGAAGAAAAAGTAAAAAAATGGAATTTTGAACCAGGCATTTTATGGCGATATTTCAAAAGCAACCAATAAAAGGTCAAAACGTACGAACCATTGAACCGTACGTGAATTCGATTGCATCCAATGTAGTTAACGTGCGATATGCAATCTGGGCTTAGAAAATTTATTTGACAATTTTTTTTTTCAAAATTTTTACAGAAAAATATCGCACTGGACTAAAACGCACGTAAAACCACGTAGTACCATTTTGTATTGAAGTGTGAAAATAAGGTGTTGAAAATAAAAAAAAAATCTATGTTCTTGGTAGAAGTTTCAAAAAATTTTTGAATTTCATGTAAAATCAAAGATACGAATGGTTGCGGTTAACTAATCCTTGTTACTAATATTTCATGATAATTTACGAGCGGAACTGTATAACAGGAAAATGAGATGGATGGAGGAATCGCTCGGGATGCTGCGTCGGTTACGTAAATGTTACGCGCCATCCCCTTGAACTCCTTACTCACCCCCCATCATTCAATCAGGAAATTTATATCCTGTTTCAAGGTTTTTTTTTCAAAATAAAATCAATAGCATATCGATATTCAAGGACGCGGGAAATTCGAAAAGAATCTCAAATTCCAAAATAATTCATCAAGCTCCATTTTTTTAAGACACGAGTACAAAATCTGAAACTCAATTAAAATCCACCTCTATCATTTTCTAAAAAAAATCTTTTTACTTCATCCTGTCTCTTAGGAATTGTCAGAAAATCCCCAAAAATATTTTCCCTTATACTTCCTAGCTTCCCTGTCGCTATTCGCGCATGCGCACGAGACTTAGAAAGGATCCATAGATCAAACAACCCTCGGGACACACGCAGCTGAAATTGTGCGGTTTGACATCTGAAAACTTTTCAGACAGCCCTGAGCCCTATTCCGCGGTTGACAGTTATTATAATGGTCGGGGGTCCGAAAGTGAGTTTACCCCAAGGTCCCCTTTTCATAAAATATTGAGATGTTCACCTAGACGACTTTGCAACTAAGAGAGAAAGATATAAAAAAAAAAAAGTTTCATAGGAGTTATGATGTTTCTACTTTGTTTTTTTTTTAGATCCCTATTGGAATCCAATTTCATCCCTTTTTCCCTGGGATGATTTTTTAAGAGAAATCTTTGTACCAGCGTCACTTCTTACGAAATACCACGTGTCTGTGTTCTGTCAAAAATTTTTTCATCCTTCGTTCAACCCTTTCGTTAAATCCCACAATTGGTAATTGCTCCCCCCCCCCCCCCCCTCACTTTGCACTATTCGCCCAAGCATAATAGAGTCAAGCAAGAAGCTGGACGCCTCCCCTCCCTTACTTGGCTTTGAGCAATTAGGCGTCTTGAGTTCTCAGGATTAACTCAAAACGCCCGAAGTAAACTGCTAGGCGGCAACTACACGAGACTCTCTGAATAATTAGCAGGACAACAATAAGAGGAATTAAGCGGGAGACTTTAATCGTAGCGACGTTTAATTCTCCGAGGAATAACAGATTGGAGTATTAAAACAGCTGTGTAGTTGCTGGAGTAAATAAAAATGAAATTTTGGAGTTACCCCCTAAAGTCAGTTAATTTTTGAAATTTTAAACAGTTCTTTTTTAATTGAAAAATTTGCCATTTTAACATTCACAAACCTTGCGCGAAAGTCATACATGTGTGTATACCTACTGCACACATATGCATATGGCGAGGAGGTATCGTGTTGATAAGCGGGTCGAGCAAGTTCAGCGGGTCGAGCAGGTGAACCAACTACTTTCCGGATGTTGATGCTAATTTAGTCTGTGTAGCTTCAGGCTGCGACTACTTGGTCTGGCTAGACCAGGAAACCTGCTGTTGCGGAAGCAGCCACTATGAGTCAGTATGGCGAACAAACCCTATATGCAATCGAACTAAGTTAGCACACACGGAGTATTCGGCACGTATGCATGAAGCAAACGTCCCACGTGTGCGAGAGGTTGGCGAATAAATTTTCAGCTGCTCCCAGGGGGGGCGGGAGAAATTCCTGATTCGCACTGATGATCAATTGGGATAAACAGCATCCAGATGGCAGAATATAACGAGAGATTTCCTGGGATGTACTTTGCGGAAGGGATGATGCGGATCCTTAGGGATGGGAGCATCGAGATAACCCGGAAGTGAATAAAGGTAGGGGGGTACAAGGGGGGGTCGATTTGCGATATATAGTTACTACTTTTTCACTGGTCTTCGAGACTACCCCTGGCTGTCCTTTTCGTCGAGATAAATTAGGAAGAAACGTCCAGTCGAGTGGGGTTGGCTGGGGGGGTGGGAGTGAGGGGGGGTCAACCCCCAATTCTCACCCCTCCTTCCCCTCCCACGAGGAAGACGCGACAGCTGTTGCTCGATCGAGCGAGAGAAAGTAAAAGAATGCTTTGGCTAATATTTCTTCCTTGGTTTCCAAGGGCGAGTCTCTTTTTCTGGCTACTGGCAGGAGACTAATTTGACAAATTTATCAGGGACATTCGAGTGGATATGATTTTTTTTTCGAAAAAAAAAGCCTATTTTATACAGAACTGGTCCATGAGGGTGCTGCTGGCTGGTTTCGTGTAGGTGGGGAATTATTCATTTTTTATAAGTCGAGATGAATTCTTGGGGGCAGCCAGAGACGTTCGTTGGGGTATTGCGTCATAGGGAGGAAAGAGGACCGGAAGTGGGAGGATGATGGCCGTATAAAGTCTAGATGTAACTTCCTGCCACCTCAGGTTTCCTGAAATATTTTCCACTTTGGAGGATTTTTAATCGTGACTTTTGGGGAAAAAAAAAATCGCGACTAGGGTTGAACTTGTTTTCCTCGTATAGGCTCGGGATTACAGCGAGACACGTGACAGCCTTGACGTATTTTTTTTATCTTTTTTTTTTTTGAGAACGAGGGAAAAATACGAGCAAACAACAAAAAGGAAGAAAGAGTACTGGCAAATATATTTCGCCGAAGAATTTTTATTATTTTCTCTTTTCACGAGCCTGAACATCCCTGCGGCCATTATCTGTCGGACCTCAAAATCTCCTTGGACCCATATCAGCCGAGACAGTAGATAAGTTCGTAAAAGTTATCCTTTGTCTCGAAAAAGAATGATCCATAAAAATGCATGTGAACTCGTCTTTTTTTTTTGTCTGTCTCTGCTTTGCTATTCTTCGCCGAAGAATTTGCATAGACAACCTCGTCGACAGCTGCTCCTTCGGAGATCCTCGAAAGTTTACATGAAAATCGATCGAATTATCCCGTCCCTGAAATTCTAAGTGACCTCTTAACCCTCCGAGCTCAACCCTCAACTTTGAACCCTCCTTCGGACGGAATACAAGACCATCTGTCACACATGGGCCAAATGCACGGATTACGTCTTGCACGTATCCCGTATACATTTATGTATATGCATATCAAGGGGTACCACCCGTTAGATTTACCGCGCGAGGTCCAGAATGAATTTTGATTGGCTTATCTAATCAAAAAAACAGACTCGGATCTCGGAACGATTTTGACTTTTTGACTAAGATGAAAATTTCACGTGACTTTTTAATTATTTAATAAACTGGATGCTGCGACTGCAAGAGACGATATCGAAGTCATCCGAATTACCCGAGTAGAAAAGCTATTTACGCTAACGACTTTTCCAATAGGTTATCGGAACGAACTTTAACCGACAATAACTCTTTAATATCTCGAAGAATTTCCTTAATGTAAAATCGCTTATGCTAATCTCGAGGCATCAAAGGAACATCGAATTCCTCTTAGCTCCGCAGTAATAGCCTTAGGTTAACTTGGTACCTCGAATGTCTTTACCCAACCTCACCGACAGCCGTTGCGCATCTCTTTGGGTTTCCAACACCCCAAACTGTTTTCCCAGCCATTTCCTACTTCTCCGTCCTCTTTCTCTTACAGATCGATTTCCTTTAATACGATAAGATTATCGCCCCACCTTCTACACTCTGTTTTCGTCCCTTACACCAATTGGAAATCTAACCAGTTTATTCTTATACAGTTCAAGTACAATGGAATCAAATTTTGCTTTTTTTTTTTGAAATTTTTCTTTTCTACAATAATACATCAATTTCTAATATCTCATGCGATCATATACTCTGTTATGATATTTAATATTTTGCACGTTTTATATTTATTTTTTTTCTTTTAACGTATGTTTTTCAAATTTGAAAAATTCTCTAAGATATATATATATATATACGTGCATAATGTTATTCTAAGGTCGCGACACTGGTTCATACATATATGCACATATGTTACGTAGCTCAACACTCAGCCAGTATTAGATAGTTGGTATTCCGACTCACATGGCTATTAATTCTCTCTCAAATTCTGACCAGCCGAATGTTTTAAGTTTAATCAGCCGTTATCGCCAGCCACGTATATTATTTCTATCGGGTGAGACTGATGAATTTGATAAGAAAAAATTTTCAGGAAATTTATCTCGTCTCGAGTTATTCCTTTTGTGAATGTTTTGCAGCCGTAAGTGGGTATCTAGGGAAACGAGGGTTAGTACGAAACGTATCCTGAAACGGGTTTGATAATTTTGTACGATCGATAACGACGGATATGGATAACGCTTGTTAATACCGTATACACACGGGTATAGCGTAGAGAGATATTACGTAATTAGAATTTACGTCATGTAATTACTTTACGTAATTATCCCATTGGTTATTGGGTATTTCGAGGGCAATCCAGAATCAGTCTGGTGATCCTGGTGAATTCTGCTTTTGGAAATTCCCCAGAATTTTCTTTTCTTAGATTTCCTTAATTAACCAAGATATCTTGGATTCTACGTCGATTCGTATTTCTGCTCCACTCTATCACTATATATATATATATATGTAGCAATTAAGGGATGTTACAGTAAACACGAATTCCCCACGTACCTAACTCCTATGTAAATATGAGAGTAGAAAACTTTTTTCACAGACTCCTCGAAACGCGTTCTGGTCCAGAGTTACGTAATAATCTTTGTATTACTCGCGAAAGAAAATTGAGCTTCGCCTTTGCCTCTTATTAAATATTTTAATGAAACGAATTCGAATCAGCTGACTGATTTCGTTTTCTTATTGAAAATCTAGGGAATTCGAGGCGAAGCGTGTAACACTGATTATTATATAACGTAAGATATTTGGCTGTACGAGATTTAGGAGAAAATCAAAAGATATTATAGATAAGAAAATTTGACTGTAGCTTCGGCCGAAGAAGCATAAAGGCGCGAGAAAGGGAAATTGAACGGAAGCTGGTAGAGCGTGAAGAGATGAGGGAGATGAAGGAGGAAAAAAAAAATTTCGCGACGTCTTAAAATACGTGGAAATTTATCTGGGAGGCTGGAACGTGGTCCAGTGTAATTGACGCAATGACGGTGACGGGAGAAAAATTCTGTGATCCTTATTTCATCTCGTGGTAAATTTTTCGCTAATGACTCAGTTGGTCCAGAGGGAAGCTGACTGACGGATGCTGGGACTGGTCCTTATCATCCCTTGAGACTTCGGACCACCTGATGCTCGTCTCTTCAAGGCGCTGATGCTGCGTACCTAGAAGAACAAACTAATGGGCAACCTTCTTGCCATCCCTTAAAATAAAATTGAGTACTTGGCATTTTTTTTTCTTCCAGTTGGTATTTTCTCCTGGTCCTTTGCTCCCTTGCAGGATCATCAGGTACTGGGGTATCTTGCACCTTATTTTTCAACCCCCGTTTCTTCGTTCTACTTTCAGCCTCTTTCATCCCTTAGAACGTTATTCCCCAAATTTTATGCAGCCATTGCCTAGGACCTTTCTTGCGATAAGGGATGTTTTTATAATAAAAACTCGCTGGTAAATCGTACCACTTACACTACAGCTGTAAGGGTGAAGATTTCATCCCTTATAGTTTGGGGAACGTCGGTAGTAGGGTAGAGTCAGTAAATGCCGGATGAACTCCTCGCTTCCTGGGAAGCCAGAAAAACTTGTTAAATTTTAGGGGATGAAAAAAAAAGTGCGCAGTGGTAACAGGCTGTTTTTTTTTCCGGCACTTTAGCAGACGCCTGACGTCACGGACCGGCCTGGTCCTTTATTAAATATCATAACAAAAACGGGCAGCAAGGGTTGTTTTGGCTGACGTGTGAAGGAAGTGCTCGATCCTCGATCTTTGATCCTTGATTGTCTTTCGTTAAGGAGGGGTTGGAGGGGGGATGATCTACGACGTGACCAAGGGGCGAATCCCGTGTTAACGCACTGACCTATATGGAGGCGATGACTTTTATCCTTTCAAGGGGTGTTTCAGCCAATTAGTCGGCGAGGGTCATCGTTTAGGGGTAAACTCAACCACACGACACCCCTAGATTCCGACCCCCCCACTTCTTCACTTTTACCTTATCCCGGAGAATTCTCCAATTTTACCCTCTTTTCATCCCTCTTCACTTTCACTCGTCCCGGCCCACATTGCGTTCAACCCCAAAATTCCAGACTCGAATTTTCAACTGGGCCTTCGCCATGTATGAATATTCGTCTGGTCCATCCCTTTCGGAAGAGAAAAATCAGCGCGGAGATGGGGATGAATTTTCGAAAAAAAAAAATTTTCTTTTTTTATTCGAAACCGGAAACAACGGTTATGTACTCGCAATTGGTAATTAACAGAGGGACAGTCTAGTTGCGATTAATTAAATTCGTTCCAATTAATAGCGTCCGCGTAAAAGCAAATGACTTTCCCGTATGCCACGCGCAATTTCAATCATTATGTTAACATCCTATCGATACCGAAAAGGTCAGCCTTGCAATAGGAATTAATTGACCTCTGGATGAACTCGTTAGGAATTATGTCAAGGGGAAATATTTTTGAATTAATTTTCTTTTTTTTTTTCTTCACGATTTATGAATATCAAAAACCTCGTTCTTATCTCTTCAAGCGATTTTTTTATTTCGAGATTTAGCACGGAAGCGAACCAACTTCCCTTGTCGTAACTATTTTTGAAAATTTCGAGGAAGCCTATAACGGAGCCAATAATGGAAAATGAAATTCGACATTATTTCAAGTACGTCATAGGGCTTTGGAGAGCTTTTTTGTTTTCTGGAAATTTTACCTTTCGGCTGTTTATTTGTAGCTTTTTCCCCCGCTTATTCTTTCTTTCTCTTTGGCTTTCTTTTTTTTCTTTTTAGATCTTCTTCTTTTTCTTCTTCTTCTTCTTCTATCCTATCGGGAACCGTCTCCACTGTCTCACTCCGCTGGCTCTTTTCCATTCGACCGCGTGGACCTGGCTGAGCTTTTAGTTTAACCGTAGATAAAAGCTTCGTGCCTCGGGTTATGGCGTCGCTGCGATGTGCCACTGCGACTCGTCCACTTTCATCACTTCCGCCAGTTCTCAACAGTTTCCCATAATTTCTTTACGAAATTACCTGGAATCGTGGTCCAGATTCGCGTTTCGAACATCCTGCAACATTTGTTTCTATGAGAAAACATGCACGGGTAAACGGTATAACTTTTGTTTATTATCCGCTCAAATAATTTATTCGAAAGCACTAAAAGCTCCAGAACGTTTTGCTTGTGTTATAAATTCTAAAAAAAAGAAAAAAAACAATATCCATACTCCAATAAAAATATCTGTCATTATTGACATTTATGTTTATAATATTTAACATATATAAAAAAAAGTATTTTCCATAAAAAAACTTTTATCAAATTCCAATCGACGTTAAAAGTAAAGTATAACTTTTTTTTTCGTTTTCGATAAGTCGGAATGAATTTTTCTTTTTAACGTAGAAATAAGATCCACGTGTTAAAGAAAAAACTTCGATAAAACTCGTAATAGACTTAAGTCTTTTTCGACTCTTGATATCGAACTAGAATTGTCATTCGTAGGTCCTTTAGGGCAAACCGGGCAAGCAAAATCTTACGGGCTGAACTTCACGTGTCTCCATTTACTTATTAATTTAATATTTAGTAATTAAATTAATTTTTTTTTAATCACGAGTTTTTTTACAAAAATAGATAATGTAACCAAATCATCGTGTCTTGAAAATCTGGCAATTAAATGGCGAATCGAGACAATGGATTCCTAGGCGAATAAATATTCGCGATAGCTATCTAATGAAGATCGAGCAGCCATTGAATTTCATCTTCCCTTTCTCTGGCTACTTTATGGACCAAATATTCCTGAAGACAAACACGAGCACGAAACCACAGTAAAATTTACTGGTACGAGATACGAACTCCGCAAAAGCAAAGGACAATCAGCGTGCGTCCTGAAAAGAGAAATAAAGGGAAGGGAGAAATAAAGAGAAGGGAGGAAGAAGATTTTGCATAAATTTGCGTAATTCCACTTAACGGTATCTCGACCGGAAACTGGCCACTCTTTGTCTCTGGGTTTTATGGGATAATGGACAAAAATTGAGACTCGCTGGATACGTCACACGTAAATATACACTACCATAATGCTTGGACGCAGTTTGGTCTGTCACGAAGCCAAGATAAAAAAAAAGAGAAAAAAAAAATAAATTACAGAGTCTCCAGCAGCTAGGTCCAGACGGCTTTGAGGATTTGCATGGAGCTTAGAATCGTCGTGTTGGGAAAGGAATGCGAGACTTTGAATTTTGCAAAAAAAAAATTTCAAAATTTATCTCCTTCCGGATGATGCTTTATGACTTTTAAGCTTCCACGAACTCATATGAAATTTCAATATTTATTCGCTTTTCAAAATTGAGCCACTTGCGATAACTTCACGTGTCTGACTTGCTGGACCAAAATCCAGTTACGGTGAACAAGTTTTATCCATAACCAATATAAACATCGATGCGTATATCGGTTTTGCCAAATTTTATTGGACCTGACGATATCAAACGTTCTACGGGGATTCCCCTTTGTCCCCCCTCCTGCCCCCCTCCCGTCCCCTCCCACGTATATGTATATTGAATGCGACAAACAGAAAACTGATGGGCCGCTGGAAAACCGAAAAAAAAAAATGTGTAAATGGTCGCTAACGTAGGATTTGGATGTCTGTCCAGTCAACGAGAATTGGTTAAGTAACAAATCAAAATTTGTTAATTTTTATCCTTTTTTGGATAACGCAAAATTTAAATAGCACGCGTTTCCCGCCTTTTCAATTATCTTCTTTGCTATCTTTAATCAATATTTTTATTTTGTTTTTTTCTTTTTCTTTTTCTATCAACTAGTTCCGGCACGTGATTTTGACTTTTACTGCAACAATTAAGAAGTTTCTTGGGGTATCCGAAGTTTCCTTTGGTTCTGTGCTCCTATTGGTCCTTGATAGGTGGATTTGAAAATTTGATAACGGATTTCACTGATAGCCAGTCGATTTCCCTTGAAGTATCTTATCTCAGTGCCAAATTGAAAATTTGATGGAAAGTCAAAACGTTATTTTGCCATTAGGTGATCCGTTTTCTTATAATTTTGGAAAATTAGGTGAAACGAGTTTCGATTTTGTAATTAAATTATTTGTTATTCAGGTTAGTCACATTAAAATAGTAGAGGCATATTAAATTATGAAATTTTTTAGAGGGTTTGTAGCTTTTTAAAATTTTTAACTGAGGACAAAAAAGTACTTAAAATCTTTTCATCCTCTGTATACAGCATCCGGTCTGGAGCTGCAACATCTCTTTTGGCTGTGAGTCGTATGTAAACAAGATTTTGCATATTTATAATGGTACGAATGTCGTGCATAATTAAAATAGTACACCCATGAAATATCTTATTAGCATAGAAACTCGGATACAAGTTGGATATTCAGGTGCATCAAGGGAAAAGAATATTTTTGTTCAACCAACTAGCGTCAAGTGGCGAAATTTTTGCATTTGACGTCGAGTGGCTTAATAGGGACAAAAAATTACATAATAAAGGACAAGAGCGGTAACTACTTTTAATTGATCCGCGTATAGCTAATAATCAATAATTGGTAGAGTTTTAATTTTCCCTCGATTCTCAACCTTTTTTTTCTATACGCGTCAAGTGTAATGTATGCGTAGAATTTTCCACCTCAATAAGCCACACGTGGAGAAATTGATCTCTAATAGCTGATTGATGACTGAATTGATGGACCGAAGCTTCGAGCTTACGATCATCGATCAAACTGGCACAGTCGACTAAAGCTTCTTATACAACTTCGATCGAACGAGTACGGATAAAATTTTTGCTGGTTGACCTTACTCAAATTTGAATAATTTTACGAAAAAATTAATTTTCAGTTCATAATTAGATACAGTATAGATAAGAGTTTGCCAGTTGGACAATTTTACTTGAATTTTGTAATGATTCATAAATACGATGAAATATTTGAATTTTACTTGAAATCCAAAATTTTATTTTTTACCATTTTTTTATAATGGCGTTCATAGTCTGCAGGTTCGCAATTTCGCCTAAATGATAAGAAAGGGTAAAAAGATGAGCGGAATGGGAATTTTGAGAAATGAAAAAAAAAAGAAAGAAAAAGAAAATAAAAGATTGCTCTCAAGATAAAACGCCCAGTACAGTAGTGGCAGCAAGTTCGGTCGAATGGTCAGACAAGAAGGCGACAGCTGGTTCGCATGCTCGAGGAAATTTTCGAAATTGAATTTTGTCCGCTTTCGAGAACCGTCGTGTCCATCGATAGCAAAAGTGATTGGTCCTTTCCTGAAGCTTAGTCCACTGGAAAAATATTAAAGATTCGACTAATCTATACGTGTGGGATAAGCTTGAAAATAATAACAATGTGCCCAAAAATTTTGATACATATTTTCACTTTACGTGTAATACATAAAAAAAATATTCTCCAATTTTCCAAATAAAACGTTAACGCATGAAAGTCGATTTCACGAAGAAAAAATAAAAATTCATCGACTCAAGAAAATTTTCACGCACAAATTTTTCTTCTGCTTTGCATAGTTTTCTTGATTTGCTTATCGAGAATTAACGATGCAACTTATGACTGGACTCCGTGCAATTTATATTTGCAACTTCTTTTATACCTTATCACAAAATAGCCGAAACTTTTTAATGAAAGACGTGTTTCGCGACTCCCCGCTACTTTCTTATTCTTATTCTTTCTTTTATCTTCAAGAGGCATTGTTGCTTCGCCGCGGTTTGCATTCGTAATGGGAAAACTGCTGAACGTGTTAAAAAGAAGAAAAGTCAAAGAAAAAAAAAAATTTATTACCATCGCACTCGAAACGATCGGAATTTTCAAATCTCAAACTACAGACGCAGCATCCATAATGTAAAAGTACCTTACAAAAAAAAACGTTCAATCATAATTTGCTCCATTCAATCAAAGATTGTCTGAATCGCGTTAAATAAAAATGTCAAAATTCCATAGTCCATCCACGATAATAATTCGCGAAAATAATTCACCCTTAAAATCAACTCGTGTAATCGACTAATCTCATCCTAAATCTCATCTCCCTGTTCCTGATTAATCTCATACATTTCAAAGGTAGAAAGAAATTTCCCTAGCCGAAACACGTGGCTCCTTAAATTTCTTTTACTTTCTCTAGTTATTTTTTCCACCCACCTCCTCTCTCCTCCTACCCTCCTCTTTGCATACACTCACTTTCTAAACTGCGTGTCGACTCCCAACGAACACGACTTTCCTTTTAAGTTTCCGCCATATTCGATTCCCTTAACTCTCTTTTTGCACATACATAAATTCCCTATCCCTGCGTACCTACAAAATCGACGACTTGGAATATTGGCAAAGCCATACACATACATACATATTTATTTAACAAAAGACCCAATAAAATTCACATATAATAATCTTACCTTCACAGATCCACGTCACTGAGGATACGAATTTATCTTTAAATCATCTCACTCGTGAATACTCCATTATTTTTTCCAAGTGCTCCTTATCACAACTAGATAAGGAAGGGACCAAGAGGATCTTGCCCATCTCTAATCCAAGGATTATTTCTAGTAGTAATATAGCTACATATATTACATACATACACACAATATATAACACACACAATATATATATATACACACACAATGTCCAAGGATCTTATATCTCCAGCATCCGTAGTCTGTTCCCGATTAAGAGTTATACCTCCAAAAGTTAAGAAGGCTTTGGACGTTTCTCATCGTTTACGTAATCGCCCCTGGCTTTTCCAATCTCCTGGCTCCTTTAAGGACATCGCAACTCTCCGCCCGTAACGTCATCTCCAACCGCAGATACTTGAGCATCCACAGATATAACAGGGGAACAATAGAAACTGTGGACCGTGGGGGGGGGGGGGGGGGCCGATAACTTTCAAGAGCAACGATACTCATCAACTCCGTCTGATATTCTCGAATTGTCCTCGGAGGGTCTGCAAAGTTTTGATTGCTCCTCGGAGTCTGCGTAATATTTCTTCTAGTTAATTAATAACGCGATCTTGCATCCCCCCTCCCTTGCATCCGATAAACGTGAGAAACCCTAGAAGAAGAAGAAGAAGAAAAAATAATAACAACAGCACGGAAGAGAAATACCAAAAAAAAAAGAAACATAATTTCGTACGAGCTATTGCAGAGGTTTTCCATCCCCTGACTGAAAGGGCGAAGGGGACGGGTGAAAATTGCGTGAAAGAAAAATGCGAAGAAACGTAGCGAATAGGGGTTGGTTGGAGAAGAAATAACGAGGGGGGGTAGAAGAAAAGGGGTGGAAGTACGTTCGCACCACGGAAATGCTTCGTTACTCCGATAGAAATCTTCTCAGTCTATCGTTTTTGTCCATACGCCATTAATCATTGTACCTGAAGAAGATAGCGTTTCTACCCTTAATTCGAGGGTGGTTCGATTCCGTTATCGTAGCAGGGGTGGCTTTGGTGCTTCTGTATCACATCTGTGTATATATATATATATCTGTGAGTTGGCTACGGTATACAGGGGGGGACCGTAGAGAATTGTAACGTGGCGATGAGAAAGTCCGGAGGGGATGAAGGGGACTGTGATGAGAGGGGGAGGAGGGAGTTATAAGGGTTGAAGAACCGAATAGGGATTTTCTTTCCACTCGGTTCGCCACCCTGTTGTTTGGGAAGACCCACTATCTGGAACCGAGTGGATCGACTAATCGAGAGCCACAAGATATATCAGACCTGGAATTCTCTGCTCGGAATCAGCCATGTTTTAGTAACACGGTAGTAGCTGGGATTGGGTGTTGGTGTGAAAGCAACCTTAGCTGTGATAAATTTTGAAACAATATATATATATATATGGGGTATATAATCTTATTACCCTTACTCAAGTTTCCATGTAACGTTGCTTGATATTCACACGTACAAACCACGTCACCCGTGTGGTGTCTCCTTTATGTAAGAGGTTATGTACGCGGGAGATTTTATATAGCGAGAGAATTTCGCCCGAGGGAGATTTATCATAAATGCTTTTCTGATTTTCTCTTCGTGATATTGTGATTCTCTTTCAGGAATTGAGTAAAGAGGGGGGACTGAGGGGGGGGGGGGGGGATGGAATCCTTTCGGGATGCAATAAATGGTCAGACCTGACAATGGCATTTCGCTGATTTAATGCCCATCTGGATTATGCATTGTATTAATTCTGGTAAGGTCAGAGTTCAGGATTTGAATATTTTTCATTTTGGTGACGTTATCTGAAATTCTATTGTCTTTGGGATGAAGATACACGTGCGTATATATATATATATGCAGACGTTTATACGGTCTTATTAATTAGTTTGAAGTATTTTTAAAGAAAAAAAGAAAAGGTGGTTCGTTAAAAATATCGACAGGGCTACAATTAAAGGGCGGGAGGGGGGGTTACTGATTTCGTGGTACACTTGATTATATAATCACGATAAATTTTCCTTTTGTTAATTAATGAGACGGGTTCGGTAAAAGCGGCGAATGAATGACGGCACGAAAATGAATATTAATATGAAATCGTAAGGATGAGCTAAATCCAGGAATAATGAAATTTAGAATAATTTTCTTTAACGAGCTTATACTATGTTTATAAAAATTTTCATCTCGCTCCGATACTCATTCAATTTGACGTTCCTTATGAATATTCGAGCGAGTAAAATTAAAAAGCATCGGAGAAACGTGACGGCGTTGATAAAATTTTCTTTAATTTCTCTTGATCCTTTGATCGCTCTTTCTTTGGCAAGCACCTTTTTTGTGTCGCGAATCAAGAAAAAAGTATCACTTAAGACGAATTCGCGTTCAGCCTCGGCCAAAAACTTGAGCGGCGCCCGAACGCAAAGAGCGTGAAACCATTTAAAATGCACAGTGGCCAGAAAGCAGCGGTCGGGACTGGCGAAGTGCTGGGAATTTTACAAGGGCATAATTCATGAGGAGGGGGGAGAGGGGGGCACTGGCTGGAGGGATATGGTTTCGCGCGCGAAAGGATTCGCGGCGGGTCGGCTTAACTTTTCGGAGGCAGCAGACCGTGTTTCCAAAAGCGCAAGAGTTATTCGACTAGTGCTAACTTCTATGCTCTGCTCGATTTAGTTCACGTATCCTAACAGCCAAGTGCGAGGGGTCTTACGATTTCGAAAATTTTTTTGAATTCTCAAATTCACGTGGAAACTAAAATTTTGGGATTAAAAAAAATTTTTTACACCCAAAATACATTTTGAGACTCGAACCTCATTTTTTTGGAATATGGAATTTTCGTACTTCTTTAGCTGTTGGTGAATCGCAAGTTCTCAGCTGTTATTGCTCGTATGTTTTGATGGAATCGTGGACAGTACTTATAGGTATGAGTGTACACAGGTCATCGGAGTGACTGAAAGTACAGTCCCTTTCAAAGAAAATATGCCTGGCGCATTTCTCATATGAATTACGCCAAGTGCATGTAGCCTCGCGGGTCGCCTTAGACGTATGGTTAATTATTAGTGGATGCTCGTTAATAACTCGGATATCCTCAGGCTCTGGATAACGTATACATATATGTTCCATATGGTGGACACTGTTTGCAGTTGGCATATATGTAAAGGCGAATGTCTGTGATCGATAGAGATATCGTAGGATCTAATTAATCTTATTGGGATTATTGGCAATATTGCAAAAATTGATAACATTGATAAAATTGAAAAATTGAAATGAGTAAGTGGACGAGTGCGCGAGTAAATTGAAATTAAAAAAGAAAAAAGAGACAGAGAAAGTCGTATTTTTTCTAAGAGGAGATGCAATAGCGAGAAGTTGACAAAAAATAATTTCGTCACGAGACAACCAACGTAATCAACCTTAACAAGAGCGATGGGCGTCCCGACGCCCGCGTCGGAGAGTATAGAAATGTAAATGGGATCTATCTGGCGATCCGTCATCCGTTTCACTCGGGTCTTCAGTCTCCCAAGAAAACCGCGGGCGTCTCGATTTGCATTTTCAGGACGTGGATTCGGCCTCCTTTACTCGAGGATTACCTTTTGAGACGTTAAAAAATGTACATTCCTATGTACCTAGGTCAGCCATGTTATTCGCTTGTCGACTGTCATAATTCTTTGTCAAAAAAAAAAGAGCAGTCAGTTTTTCCGCCTTGCATATTTATTTTGGGGTTGAGACTGCGGAAACAATGAGGGAAGAAAAAATAATTTTTAATATGAAAACACGGTCGCCCTTGCGTCTAACAATTTTTTTTTACTTGTACACGTATAAAATTCAAAAAAATACTTTTTCGTTTTTTTTTTGAAAAAGTCACTATATCACGTGCACGGGAGCACTGAGAAAAATTTAACGGAAGATTAAGTACGAGATAGGAGGAAGAGTTAAAGAAAAAAAATTATGAAAAACTCTTCCTCCACGACCACCTGAATGTTCACAGCATCTTCTGGTCCAGCGCAACTTGTCTTCTCTTTTTTTTTTCTTTCTGTTTTTAGTCCTGGAGTCAATGGCGCGTATATTTTCCTGCTAGTGATACGTAGATCTCTATCTACTATGCAGGGTAGGCAATTGAGGGATGACAAAAAAAGATAAAAAATAAAATGGAGAATGGTAGCGTCCTAGACGGAAGCAGGCGTGCCACAAGAAAAGGCTCTTGTTTTCTTACTTTGCATATAGCGAATGCGAGCAGGATTCCCCATGCGTAAAAGCCAAGACGGAAGGGAGGAACTCAGTGGGTCTATAACTTTTAGCCATTTTGCCTTCGCATACTTGCGACACACCCTGTGATTTATTTTCGCGAGATTTGCACAATTTTATATTCCTTTCGCTATATACGAAGTGTCGCTTACACGACACTACTAATTTCCTTCTTTTTTTCCCTAGATCCTAGTTCTTTATTTTTTTCCCTAGACTCTCTCAAGTTACGGCTATACTATACTTACATGGTGAACAAAACGAATCGAGCTACTTGGTCTGCTTTCATACGAAGATATCTCGTGCATCTTCCATATGGACCATAAGTATGAAAAGCTGTAAAAAGATACCAATAGATAAAAGTAAGGATAAGAGCCTGGAGCACTTGAAGTTTTTCAAAAAAAAAAACCGGCCATGATCCGACAGAAGGGAAATTCCGAGAGGAAAATTTATTTGAAAAGTGCAGCAATGTCTATTTACGAGCGTGAAGGAAAAAAAGGGTTCACCTGGATACGGTGAGTATATTGAAAAAAATATTGAGATTATATGGGAAAAGGGTTGAGGATATAAGGGAAGGTCGTAAATTGATTGTCCAAGGGGTCAAAAGTTATCTCGCCCCCTCCAATGATTTTACATCGTAATTTGGTTAATTAGTGGTCCAGACATAAGATCCGAAAATCGCTGCCAGCCAAAATCTGTTTAGTCGAGCATGTGTGTACACATGGGAAAAGCAGGAAAGTACAGCGCGAATCCCTTGGGGACTTGTAAATTAGCCCATAATTAATAATAGACTGTATTTGATAATTAAGAGATAAAGATGACTAATAATATTAATTTTTGACTCTAATCAGTCTATTATAAACGTCAAATTATCTCGATAGAAAAAAACTTGCTTTGCCTTATAATTTCTAATTCGCTATAATTACAAAAGATTTAATTCAAACCCCACGAGCCATAGCCGCCATATAATTATCCATTCTAATGTAATAGCATCTCGATAAAACTTTCTGCTAATTCCGCGAGTTAATCAAAGAGTTTAACGACGCGACGCCCCAAGGCAAAAGTGTCAGCCGCTCGAAGAGACGGACGAAGTGTAGAGAAGTTTCCTGGTGTCGAAGATAATCAAGCACAAAGAAAGGAAACTGAGTGAATAATAAAAACTTATTTCGTTTCTCTGCGTATTCGCGACTTTGACTGTAACCAAAGGAAAAAGACGGATGGTCTAGATCGTATTTTTAGTCTATGGTTCTAGTATATATATATATATATACATATATACCAAAAGCTTATATATATATATATTTAAGAACCAGCAAGCTTTTCCCAAAGGATCGATTCGCAAGTTACGAGCGATAACTTAATATTCCACGCGTGGAGACCAAAATGGTGGCTTCTTTCCAGATTCGCTTTTTATTTTCCAAAAAAAAAAATCCAAAATGACGTATCACGTGTGTGTGCCTCGATGACGTAATCGAAAGGGTTACCCTCGTTCGTAGCAAAGTCCTCGTTCCGACATGAGAAGCTTTTCTTCTTACCTGTCACAATTCTCTTTGGCTCTTTTAGTCACGTGTCCATTTCGCTCATGGTAAATGTCAAAAGAGAGATTTGATATTTTTAATGAAAATTATCGTAAAATCGTTAATTATGTAATTAATGAAAATTACTAAAATTTATTTAAACTGTAGGTTTTAGGGTGTCTGGTAGAAATTTGCGTATCAGCAATTGCGTCACGATTTCAAGGTAAAGAACGCAGCAGGAAGGCTCTGGGCTACACGCAATGGGAAATAATAGAAATTCTTATCGCGTAGTTGGAAATGATTAAAATATATGAAATATGCATCGGATATGCTAAGCTTTGCCGGAAATAGAAAATGCATGTGAATTCCGCCTCGTGTAACGTGGCGAAAGGATATGGAATTTATGAAATCAATGCAAATGTGGTCAATGTGTAAGGAACGTGCGAAGGATGGAAAATTGACGTCATTTAAAAATTGTTAAAAATTCGAAGAAAAAAAAATTGCATTTTATTTGTTCGTTTTTGCAGTGTATTCCTGGCTGCACGTAAAAGTGGATATTTTCTTTCACGAGCGGCAAAGTATGAAAATGTTTGCTCGTAAACGTATCGAAAGATTGGACGTGGATCGTAAGTATTTATACAGGCAAAATAGATGGACGTTTTACTGTAAAATGGGAAGATAGCGTAAACGAACGAAAAGTCATGCAAACGCGTCTTGAGGAGTTGGGAGATGCGTTAGCGGCGTATAAAGCGAATGGTCGTTCAGGTAAAACCATAAAAATTGTCACTTTCCTATACAGGAGTATCTCTGCGCTTCTTCCTTGTATCTGTTATCTCTTTCGTATGCACGTCAGCATCCTTGATCTCCTCTTTTTCATGCGCATAAGGTGTAAACGTATCTTGTGCCTTCTAGGTAAAGTATACGCGTTTGTATATTTTTGAATTTTGAAAAAAAAAGAGAGAAGCTTTGACTACCTCGTAAAAGCACCTTGCTTGCAAATTTCAAATTCTCAAATAGCAAATATTTTCTTTCATTCGAATATTGAAAAATTCGTATTAAAGCCAACTGGCGTAAGAAAATGAAGAAGAGAAATTCGTAAATTGATCTGACGGGAAATATTATTTTTCTATCATTTTATATCCAATATTTTTTTTGAATCGCTCTGATATAAATTTTGCAAATATTATTTTCCCCTTTACGCCACTTACGTGGTTTCCCTATCATTTTCTTTTTTCAAAATATTTTTTTTGCTTCTTACCAATCTTATCAAAGTCATCCAAAATGCGTCAACGTTGCACGATACAAAATCCAAATACGAGAGATAAAGATGAAAAGTAGATAAGATGAAAGTATTGGGCAATTCGTATCCCCGAATCTCGAGGACAATGGAGACCGGTCGAAATCATTCAGGAAAATGTGGGGGTTGTAACCGTTGTTCAACCCTGAAAGACAAAATAATAACCCAGTGAGGTGATAACAGCTTGACTGAGGGAAAAAAAAGTGGGGAAGAAGAGGCGAGGGGAAGGGTGTCGTTATACAATACAAAACATATATAAGATAAAGTCACCGCCTTGAGATTTGAAAAAAAAGAGAATAAAGAAATAAATAGCGTGAATACCGTCTGATAAGAAATCCGCATGATAACGACACAGACATAAAGATACATCAAGGTGTCAGTGATACGATAGAGGTAATACCTGCGGGTTAATTTTACCTGAGAAAATCATTAGTGATATTAATGACTTACCGGAGGAATATATAGGGTGACGCGAAACAAAACGCCTCGTTACGTTATTCTCCAGCGGTCGGTGAAAAGCGCACGACCTGCCTCATAATTTAACAGATAATAAAGCACGTGGTTGGCAGCCTCATTAATATGTATTAATTAAAGGTGAGCATAGATGTCACAGGAGGTAAAGTCAAAGTCCTGTCAAAATATGACAGGGCTTGAAGCACGTGGTTTTTTGGCGCGTAATTTTAAAAAGACATAAACAAACCCACGCAGCATGGGTCAGTCAACCCGGAAATGAGAGTTTGGGATTTTTTTGTTGGTAAGCTTGAGGGCTGCCCTAATTCCGGCATATATGTGTTAGCTTGTAGCCTGTTATGTATCACGGGTAATCTTTTTGGGACGAGCAGTAATAGAGAATCGGATGAAGGGAAAAGACGATCGGGGTTGGATGGTTATTTTGATGGTGATGGTGGTGATGCTGAAAGTATCAGGACGTGCAGCACGATCCTGCGGCCGAAATATTGTGGCAACGTTAAGGGTGTAGGGAATTTTTTTTTAGGGGATGGAAAAGAAGGGATGAAAAAAAATGCGGAGACGATCTCGGGTCGACTCACGTATCCACGGAGGACAAAAACGAAATCCCGAGTGGACATTTATTGGTTAGCTACCGTGGCAGCCGCGAAGAGCCACTAGGGATAGACTTGCTGAGAGAGGAGAGGAGAGCGAGAGAGGAAAGTTCGAAAGGCGGAAACTGGAAAAGGGAAAGTCCGTAGGGAAAGGGCGGAGAAAGTATCTTTGAGAATTCATGACGGAAAGACGTCGCTACCCAACGTGCTTTCATACGAATGACGTCAAAGTAGGGATGAAAAGAAATTACCAGGAATTTAGGCCCAGTAAGGGTATATTGAATTTTTTGAAAGTAGCTTTTGAGTATTGATGGACCGAAGAAAAGTAACGTACTGACGTGTGTGCCTTTTTTTTTATTTTTTGGTCCCTTTTTGGATCCGTATAAAATTTTGGATTTACATAAAAAGATTTAGTCTAGTCTTTAGTCATTAGGAATTTGTCGTTTTTTTATTCTAGCACAATGTAGGGATGGCTTTTTTTTGCTATGCTGTATTGTTGGTACCACTGTTATTGCTCCTTTCGTGAATAGGGTTTCTTGAGACGTCTTTATTATCAGAATTTCTTCAGTGCCCTTTGACCTCATCGTCAATCAAAGGAACGTGGAGAGCGTACGCAAGCGAAATATATCGGAATCCTTTGATAACGGGGGACAGTTAGGTTTATCTAGAAATCGTAGAAAACATCGCGGAACTCGAGGATATCGGAAAATCGACATATCGCCAGGATACGTGACACATTGTACTTTACTTGGGAAGCAAAGAGGCTTTGTATTTCATGTGTCACGTAGCCATTATCATTCTCTGACGATCTTATCGATAAAACCCACGTTTTGGGTAAAATAGTTATGAAGATATTTTTTTTCTTTTTCATTCTAATCACAGTAACGAATATCATTTGATATAAAATTCTTGCGATTTTGTATGCCTTATCGGTGTCCGTTTGATGTTCGATATTTTTTGTAGACAAAATAAAAAATTTATCACGATCCACCTTTCATCCCCTAATCGAAAATAACGTGTCCCGAAGCATAAAAGACGTGGAGTTTGTATTTTTTAAAGGTTGGTAGGCCTCGTTATTGTTTCGATTAATTTTTATACAAAAGCCCAAAAAATTTAGTAGGATATTTACTGAATCAACCCCTTGCAAAAGGAACGCAATATAGAACTTGCACCCTTGCTCAAAACTACCCTATGAATTCGTATGGTATTGGAGTGGGTCGCTTTTTGGACCCATTGAGAAGATTTGTAAGAATTTTTGAAATAGGGGATTGATGTAATTTTTTTTAACCTCAATTCACAACCCTTGTGAATTTAATTTCGGGTTGTCAACCCTTTTCGATAATCCACTATAATTCGGTGATTTATCGATTTTACGGTGACCAAAAATGGGTTCGATCCACCACGTTACCGTTTTAACGCAAGGGTTGATGTGGACTCGGCTTAATAATGTGGCAGGCAAGAAAACCGATCTTGCACAAGGGTAACCGGCTAAGCTGGGTTTCCGGTCGAGCACGTACCGCCTGAAATTACTGTCTTTAAAATTGCCAGCTTGAAGTATGGGTTGCACGATATATCGTATTTTGCTGATAAGGAAGGATTCTCGTTAATTAGCTGGGAATAATTACATACGTGAAGACATTGGTAAAAGTGGAAGATACGTTATTGGTATTACTTTGAAAATTTCTTTACTTTCTTTTTCTTCATAATTTCACACTGATTCTTGATACAAAAATTATTTTCCGTTTCTTAATCGTTACGTCACTGGCAACGATGGCGATTGGCTACGTCCGAAGAATCGTACTTTTGTTCTCGAAAAGAAAAAAAAAAAAGCTCTTCCCAAGTATTCAAGAAACATTCACAGCACAATGCAAAAATAGTCTTCAACAATGATACTAGAACAATGGGATACTTTGACTTTCTGAAAAGCTCCCAGCTGCTTTCTCCATCTTCTTGTATCGGAGAAAAGAAGCTGAAAATAAAATACTTGAAAAACTTTTATGTCTACACTCTAGTTTATCATATATTGACAATTAGCTAGAGTATCGCTGCTGATAAGAATTTTCCTAAAAACGAAAAATCCCTCTTAACTCCATTTCGCTGAATCCTTTCATAATTCCATATGTGTTTGCATAAAAACGAATACATTAAAAAAAAAACCAACATTTTACAATTCGCACGAAATCCGTACACAAATTTCAGCTGTGCACTTTAATCTTTAGTTATTATCGTGCAAATTTCGCGAATTATTTTTCATGTGTCGCCAAATAAAATTTTTACATGAAAACCACACGTGCATCGTTATTTAAAATAATAATAATGAAATTTAACATTTTTCACCGAAACCATATAAATTTTCACGTGCTTACATTTCCCTTGATATTAATTTAAGGTCAACTTGTCCCATCTGAGGTCAGATCATTTCGTCTACCCTTCTGACCCTTAACAACCCTTAAGGTCGATTGTAGAAAAAATAGCCCGAGACGTACTTCGACGCGGACATTAATTCTATTGAGAAACTCGCATAGCTCGACGGTAACGACTCGCGAGTTTCTTTTTAATGCTCCTAAGGAAAAGTGCTCAAGTTTATTTATCCTGTCGTAAATAGGAAAAAAAAAAAGAGGAATAAAAGGTTGAGAATTCTAAGTGAGGATTCACCGAACTTCGAAAAGTATCAAGTCCCATCGAAAGCGACTCCCTTCTCCCTTAATCTAATGTACGTACACAGATGCACAAGAAATCCAGCGATAAAACGTCTTCCTGAAGATGTCAAAGTGCGATAACAGCTGGGCTCTTCCGAGCCACTTGCCAGTCCCACCTATAAAGATCTCAACCTTTTTCTAACAACCTTCTAACACGCACCTTGTGTCTTCACTGCCGTAAGAACCTGCTGCACCTTTCACCCTACCTCGTGAGGTCATTAAACTTTTCAAATTTATTTTTTTTCCCTTTTTATATCGCTATACCCTATCTCAGGTGTGTATATATATATTCACCTGGAAAGAACGAAATTTTCGCAATGTCTATTTAATTCAAAAATCGTAAACGATAATTCGATGCAAACCAAAAAAAGACTATATATATATATATCCCGCAGTTGTAAAATTCAAAGAGATAAGAATCGAGCAAAACGACGAAAACAGTAAAAGCGCGGTAAATTCAAAAAGCGATAACATTCCCCGATAAAACGAAGAAGAAATATAAAAGAGAAATAATATAAATTTCCTATAAATGAGTCGATCGTCCAGATGAAAGTTAAGAAATAATAAATTTTCCCAACTATCTGTCACTGCGATCAGCTGTTCGTCTCTCTCCGTTTGTCCGACACGAAACGAATCGTTAAAGTTATCCGCACGGCCGCTTCTTCCTGTTTGATGGGTTCGTGCGGTTTAGTCGTAACCTTAAACGCAACGAACGGCCGGTTATCCTAGCGTTTTAGCTTCTGAAATGGTATAATAATAAATGCTCAGCGCACGAGCACGCGGCGCTTCCGACTGTTCGTCCTTTGCTCGGACGCCGAGCGTCGCGCTTTATCTGCGAGTGCAGCGCGGATGCGTCGTAACACTGGCTTAAGGCTAGACCATAACTCCTGCCCGATTTCACGAGTGACGTGCAGTTATTGCGCAACACGCAGTTTCTTATCTGTATAATAAGCGGGCTGCGGCTACATGTATATTTACGTTTTGAGACAGGATAAGCGCTGGGTACGTGGAGGAGAATTTTCACGAGCTCTGGACGTTTCACCCAAAGTGCCCTATAGTCTTTCTCTCTCTCTCCCACTTACATTTTTTTTTCTCTCTCTCTCTCTCCCATTCCGTCTCTCTTGGTAAAATATGCCTATACTTTATCTATGGTCCTCGGAGAGCTTCGCTCCAGAATCAAAAATTCTAGGCTCACCCATGTGTAAAATAATTTTTCTGAAATTATCGAACAATCTAAAAAGCAACGTTACTTCCGGGTACCCCCGGTAGATAAATTCTGCACAGCCTCCCTCCCATAATACGAGCTCCCATTACGTGCTCTTGGCTCGACGGGAGTCCCGGTCAATAAAATGAAACTCAGTTCAATTGATAGGGGTTGTCAATCGAAATCTCCCGCTACACTCGAGTACTTCGTGAATTGCCAATAATACAGATATACAGGGGCCGCATTGGCTGGTAATCGTTGGCCGATAACGTATGTGAAAAATGATGGTTCGGATACGAGACGCGTGAAAGACGCGCAGCATCCCTCAGCGAGGAGAGGAAAAATTTCAAGGAAGATAGATCATTCCGCGAGGATTCCTTGTGCATCTAGAGAGACGGCAGCTGGGAGGAATAATCGGAGGAGACGTAAAAAGGGGGGCGGGAGGGCTGGAGTACCGGAGAAAAGGATACTTGGTAAAAGCGTATAGGGTGAAGAGGACGATACAGCATCTCCATAATGATGCGCTGTGGTACAAAGGGGGAAGAAATTCTCCGAGGCTTCTGCTAAGGGTGGAAATCATTTCAGGGGTGAGAATCGCGACTTTATGGGGATGAAAAAAAAAATTCCAATGTATATCCAGGATTGGACTTTATCCGCGCATCCCTCCATGGACCACTCCCCTCCCCTTCCCCTTGACTTTTTCTCAATCTCTTCCCTCTCCCTCCGAGTCACGGAAACCACCAGGCACAACAGCCTCGCCCGGAAACTCGATCTTTCACGAGTACCGCAAGACTGGCTCATTTATATCGCACAATAGTGCGTACAGCATCCCATCCGGAGATTCTGAGTGACAAGATAATCCTAGGCAGGCGAACGAGCAGGAACCGCAGGAAAACTTTCTGAACGCTTTTCTCGAGTTTTCCGGCTGACTCCATCAGTCCATCTTCTTCCCCCCCTCAAATCTTCAACATGACTATAAAGCACGAAAATACCTCATGGATTTGGACCTAACTCGGTCATCTTCCCCACCACAGGAAAATCTCGAGTATCCGCGCGCGATTTTTATCTTCAACCCTTATCAGCTACCCCCTTCCCCCCAAAGTCTGGGTCACTCGACGAACTTTAAATCTCAGTCGATTTTGACCAAACGCCCCCAGTCGCCCCGTGCTTTTTCTCATGGATCGAAACGTCATCTCCCATGCATCCTGAGTCATCTTGGCGGAATTTTTTGATACGGAGGCTGCGCGCGTGTCTTTGCTGTTGGTACATACAGTATACTGAGATAAAGACTTTAAGCTCTTTAACGCAACAAGGACTTGCAGACTACGTGATAATAAATATGCATAGGAGCATCCCCATCTACCGCCCCCTCTCTTCCTGTCCCTTCGTCTCCCTTGGTTACCTTCAGGAAAGATGCCCCAATTCCTTCTACGTTTTTTTTTTGAATTTTGATATACGCGTTTACATTGAATTCTCGCTGAACGAATGTGCTTAAACTAACGTGGCCTTCGAGATAATTGTGTACGTGGAGGTACTGTAGAATAAAAAAATATACATAAACGTTATATGGTATTTACATACATGTATATAGGTCTCGGTATATGTATTTATGTGTAAATATATATATATATATATATACTAACAAGAGTAGCACTGCTGACACATTTTATTTTCTTTCCCTGGAGTTACGAGTGTCGTTACTATTTACATATACATATATATATATATATACATATATATATATATAAAAAAAAATATATATATATATATATATATATATATATATATATATATATATAG